>VXAL01008731.1:712803-764380 GCA_013399475.1 Chauna torquata
CCTCTTGGCGCCCGCAGCCTGGGGACGCCCGCGGGCCGGGGCGCTGCGGAACGCCGGACCCGAACCGTCGCGGTCGGGTGTTTCGAAACTTTGGAGGGAAACAGTTCCGATAACTGGCGAGGAGTGGGCAGGTCCCGGACAGCTGGCAGTCTCTGTACTAGGGGCTCTCGTGCGTTCGGCTTTTTTTTTTTCCCCTCGAGGGTACATACTTTGTGTCCCAGTATGTTTTGAACTACCTGGCTCTCAGTGGAAGTTACGTAGGCGACGTTTGACAAATAGTATAGGAATCGCAATTACTGGTTTTGTTTCTAAAACACAGACGGATGGCTTTAAACCCGCTGAGGTTGTTACTCAGTGAGGACGAGGGGTGTTCCCTGCTGGTGACTGAGGAGCCCGTGCGAGCAGCCGTGAGTTCCAGCTCTCCTGCTGTCAGATCCGAGCGGCAGCGGGACGTGGTTGGAGCAACAAAGGAAGGTTTCGGTGCTTTTGGAAAGCGTACTCCCTCCTTTGAGACTCCTGTTTTGTAAACACTTAGCGCTACACTTACACGGTAATTAATCTGTTTACGTAAACTCTCAAAACAAAGAAAATCTTGACAAATATTTTGCTGTGGTGTGTCACGTGGGAGTAATTCCGTTTGCTTGCTGAGAGTTGTAGCTGGTAAGTACCTGAGTGTCCTCTGTCGGAGCACCTGCCTTTCCCTTAGACGGGAAGGGTGCAGGAACTAACAGAGCAGAAGTGGATGAATTGGCTTGGCCACTGAAAATCTGTGGTCTGACTTGGTGACTACAATGATTGGAATTTTTTTAAATGAGTTTTTGTCTCCTGGGGGTGGGTTAATCTTTAATCAGCTAATACTTTAGAACTAGTAGAAAAATCTCATTATGTAATGCAGTAAGGAGTAAGGAATTCTGAGAAACAAGTATCATAAGCAGAAACTATTCATGAAGATGTGCTCATCAGAAGTGTCTTAGAACTGAAAGACACAGGGATATTGAAAAGGAAAAGTATTTGTGTGTATGAAGAGGCAGGGAAAAGGGTCAGAAGCTACAAAGTGCTGTGAGAAGATCGATGGTTGCCTAAACGTTTTCCTCTGCTAGTGAAATAAATTTCCATTATCTCATCCCACACACAGTCTGTCTTTCTACTGCCTGAGGTAGTAAGCATGTGAGGGTAAACAAAGCTCCTGAGCAGAATCCAAATCCTGTATAGGTTGTGTCATCCAGTAGTAGCCAGTGTCAAATGTGGGACTCCTTGCCTGCTCCTCTGTTTTCAGTTTTTTTTCCTTATCCTCAGAATAGTTAAGTAAAAAGTCTGATAGATAGAGCACACTGAGTAAGTGCGGACAGAATGCTGTGTATTTCTGAGGGGGTTGCTCTATGTCCATTCTGGTGTGTACATGCTTCAGATGGTGGTTTGAGGAGTTTTTGCATCTGTTCATTTTCTTTTTTTGTGTGAAGAAAAGCATATGTTGAACTCAGTATCAAGTGATTTATTAATTTATTGTGAAAACGTAAACTTTCTGGCTTATTGGTAATGCAGAAACCAGATTAATTAGAAATGTAACAGAGGCAAACATAATAGTCCTTCAGAAAATGCTGAACTGTTTGTTAAACATTAGCACTTTCATTCAGTTTTCTTCTTGGTACTGTGCAAGTCTTTTATCTCATGTCTTGACTTCCTTACAAGGTAGGTTTTACTTCTCCTTTTTTTAGGAGAATACATCAAATACTGAGGAAGTTTGCCAAAACACAGAGCATTGTGAAGCCAGGTCTGTAAATGGCACCCAGAAATTGCAAGTCAGTTATGTTGCTGATTACAAGCCAAAGTTGATGGGTTTTTTAGCTTTTTTTTTTTGGTGGCCATCTTTTGGAATTGTAGACTTTGACTCCTTCCTGGTAGGAAAGGAATGGTGGAAAAGTGGAAAAGAATCTGTATACTGTCTTCAGAAATTCGCTCTGACTTTCGTTAGACAATTCACAGGGTCGTGCTTCCTGTTGTTTGTAATACTGTATTATTCACTAGGAGATCTTAAAATGTGCAGAAGTGACATTGTAGAAGGAAAGCATCTTTGTAGTCTTAAGTGGTGATGATCAGATTCCTGACTTCCAACAGTTACCCAATTTTTTTTGCTGTTTGTAATCTGAGCTGGTGTAAATACAGCTTCTTGCTCGTATTAGATGGTTAAAGTCTCCTCTTTAGTTTTTACCAGGTCCTAGAGAACAACTTCCATGAGTGTAAGCCTGCTTTTTAAATGATTTTAAAACTTACGGCTTGTTCAGGTGTTCACAGTAGCTTTTTTACATTTATATGAATGTAAGAATACAACATCTTGCATTCAGTTGTCATTAAAGCCAAGTTCTAAACAGCATCTGTTGAAGAAACCTGTCAGGAAGTGCTCTCCTTGTTTGGGGAACCTTGGTGTGGGTGTTTTTTTTTCTAGTCAACATCTGCTGTTCCCTGTATTAATGAAGAAATGTAAGAAGCAGTCAGTAGCAGAACCGAGTTGAAGCTTGGTGATAGACTTTGTGCTTCTGCTATATATTGTTTTCTATGACTGCGTTACTGAATTTTATATGCGTTTCTGCTGTGATTCTTACTCATCTTTTCTGCACTTGGTATTTTATGCATAGTTTCTTGAGGGACAATGCTGGCTTCAGTGAGACCCGCCTGGCATAGCAGACTTTTTGTATAGCTCATGGGTGGGACTGGGCTACTGTAATGTCACATGCAGAATCCACAGATGGGGTAAGAGCTGTGGCAAGACATGAGGTAGCTCTCTTTAGAAAAATTACTGATGTGGCCCATTTGCTACCAATCATTTCTGAAGCAGAAACCAAATCTGAACTGAGGTGGCAGAAAGCATTGATAAATGTGAGGGTGCTGCATGTACTTTTTTCCTCCACTTGAAAATAGTTGTTTTAGTGTAGTTGGTGTTTTGAGGTTGGATTCTGAATAGCCTTAAGACTGGTCTATTAAAGATAGAGGGAGCCTCTCAAAGAACTTTTTCTGTTTGGAATGTCAGAAAACGCAAAAGCTGTGGTGAAGATTTTGAATATAAGAATTCTTTTTATGTCAAGCTACCTTGTATTACTGCTTTACTGCTTCATCGTAGGTGAGTGGAATAATGGTCCATAAATCTGAGTCTTTACACTGAGGTGTACACTGTCTTATGGTGCATGTCCTCATCAGAGTTTATTGGTGAGCAGATCTCTTTAGAGAAACTTTTTTTTTCAGGAAACAAATTTGAATAAAAACAGATCAAGTATTCTTTTCAGTAGTGACAGCTCATCAGAAGATGATATTTCATAGTACTCTTATTAATCATAGCTGCTGTGCAGTAATTTACGTTGTGATTATTCGAGTGCCTGTTACCATAGCAGCTGTGTATCATTACAAAAATGAAAAACATTAAACTCTGAAAAGCTGTCCAGAAAGGTACAGACTAACAACTAATGCAGCAGCCATCAAAGACTTAGAAGTTAGCCATGCTTAAAAGAGGGGGTGGGGTGGGGAAAGCAACCCCTCTCTCCTGCATGGTGCCTTACTCTTGGCTACGAAGTGTTACGCCAGTCTTCTATTTTGAATAGTCTGTTCTTCTATGTCATCTTCTTTAACGGAGGCAGGGGATTTTGATGGGATGTATGTACAGCACATGCTTAAATACTTTGATTTTGTAATGCACTTTCACACAACAGTACTTATGCAAAAAAAAAAAAATCCGTCTTTTTTTAAGAGAAGCCTAACTGTAGCAGTGATGTGGATGCCATATTACATATGTCTTTCCTTAAAACAAAAATACAACCGCCACTGAAAAAACAAGTGTGTATGCATGTCAGAATTCTGCTTTTTTTTTTTAAACACATTTTTCAGTCTGGGGACTCCTTTGGATAACTTTTAGGATCTGGAGACTTTTTTTTGAGGTAATTCAGTTGTCTTCTCAATTATGGATAGACGAAGGAAAGCACAGAACTGGATGCTTAAACTCTGAGGAGTACCCAGCACCACAAACACTCCACCTGCTGTTGGGAACGCTGTTAGTACTGACCGTGATTAGTTCTGTCACGTGTTAACTGAGGTAGGTCAACACTTATTGGAATCATATCTATCTTAATTTACATAAGGTAGACTCTTCTTGCTCCCTTCGTTTTGGTGCTCTTCGCCTGTGGTTTGGAGTTCGAAAAATGCTCAAGTGGTCGTTTCTCACCAAAACAAGTCCTGCTTCTCTTTGACAGGAGTGACTTAAATACTTAGGTAGCTTTTGTTGTCCATTTAATCAAAGTGAACTGTACCTGTTTACTGTAAATCTACTGAAAATCACTTGTTAATTCCTTTGCCCAAAGCTCACCCTTGAGGCCATTGCCTGGTGCTAAGACTGTGCTTATGCAATGCCTAGCCGTGATGCCTGGCTGATAACCAATTTATTTCCTGTTTGCTGGTCTGTCAGGTGAAACTTTCTGCTTTTAAACAAATTTGTTTTCCCTATTTAATGCATAACTATGTGGGAAAGTGTACTTTTAATACTTATACTAGTTTGTGACAGCTACAGAGAATGGTAAATCGATGTCTGACAGACAAAGCTTGGGGGTGGGGAGCAGAGAAAAACACTTGATACTGAATGTACTGAAGAAGATGGAGATGTTCTAGGAAAGCTGGACCTCTGACTGTGCCACAAACAATAGTTTTATTAGAGGCTGGACCCTGAAGATGCGAGTTAATAGATTTTGAGCAAGTTAGCTGCTTAATAGGCAATCTTAACTTAAATGGGGTGGTCCTGACTGATGGTTTCCATGTGGGGATGGTGACCTGTATGTTAAATATATTTTGGTATTTATTTGAGAGGCTGAGCTGGAATTACTACTTGCCTTCTGGATTTTTGTGCAACGGTGGCAGAAATCTGTGTGATGAAATTAAATGTGCAGTGATTATTTGGTTAGTGTACCTTGCATGCAACTGAAGTTACAAATACTTGGTGCTACTGATCTGTACTGCAGTTTAGCTCCCTGTGTGCCTGTTAGAGCTATAAGAGATGTGTTGTCTCTTCTTTGACCAGTTTCTTACTGAAATGACTCCTCAAACTCTAGTTTTAGTGGGCTGTATGGGCTGTAAAAAAAATTTCTTTTTACAATAAAAGAAAATGTTTTTTCTACTGAACTATGAGATTTCTGTTAATGTTTTTCTATTTTTTTTGTTCCTTGCGATGTATCAGCATAGCCTGGACAAGAATGTAGTTGTGGGATAATGGGAACCTTTCTAATAGCATTTACATTTGGTGTTTAACTTGTATGTAGCAGGAAAAAAGAGTTCAATTTCTTTGTCAGGCTTTCAAATTCCCAAAGTGCTGAATAGTATATTTCTACAAAAATAAATATATGAAATGAATTTGTGTGACTTGTAGTTTAAAAATGTTCTTGCATTCCATTGTTAACAATTGTAATAATACCACTTTCTCAAGTTTCAGTGTTTTTTAAGTAGTACAACGGACTATCATGGTTTGGCATGAACTGCTAAGTTAAGTATTGCTGGCTTGCACATTCCTCTTGGTTATATTGTAATCTTTACCTCCATTGGAAAATATGTCCTATTTTGAGTACTTATTTCAGGCTTTTGGCTTTATGCCTGTCAAACAATGAAACATGCTCCTTTTTCTTTAATTTCAGACCTCTGTGTTGAAGAACTAATAGTTTTTTTAATTTTTTTTACAATAATATCCATTACTATGAAGGCTCAGTAGTGATTTGAACATAAAAACTGACTACATGTGAGCTGGACTTTAGATTGTGTGTACTTTTTGTAGCTGAGGGAGTGAGTACTTGATTTAAGGATTTCTTCTTGAAGACTCTACCTGTTAATCAGTGGTAGTTCTTGGAATGATTTTGAGTTAAGCAGCTAAAAACATTTACTGAACAGGACTTCCTAGTGTGTTCAAGATCTGGTTTTGTTTATGACTAGGCTTTCATGTGTCCAGTTCAGATCAGGATGGCTGCTTTGCATGCGGTAATGTAACTCTTCATGTTTCACTGACTTTTATATCTGATTTATGTAAAGACTTCTACAGTGATATCCTCTTTACTGGAACAGGAATATAAAACTTGCTAAAAAATGTTTCCTGTTAAAGGTTCATTGATATTGTGAGGGAATGTTTTCTCAAAAGACTGAAGAGAAGTACATTTTTGAACTTTAAGGGTATGCAAGTGTATTTGTAGTATCAGCCACAGACAGAATCTGTCTGGTCGCAGACCTGAACAAAGCAAAGCAGGATCTGTAGGGAGCGATGGCTTTTGTTCATGTGTGATAGCAACACTCTGCTGGTTCACCCTGTATGGGGCTGTTGGAATAGCTGCAGTCCTCACAGGAAAGGGTTGCATCATTTCTGCAGTTGTCTGTCTAGCTAATAGGAAGGAGTCTCAGGAATTGGGTTATTCAACAAGCTCTCCCATATTTATACGTAATAGTGTGGGTTTTTGGATACTGGGGGGAAAAGCTCTTGACGTATGTGCAGGAAAAGTTGGAAGTGATGGCTAGGGGGCTTAAAATGAGTGCAGAACAGGTAGTGCTAGGTGTCTGAATGGGTAAAACACTTGCCTAGTAGCATAACTGGGTTTATTCTGTTGAAATCCTGCTTTCATGCATAGAGGTTGATGTATGCATCCACACTGTTCTGTCCTGACCATGGCCCTGGCTGTGTAGCTGTGGTGCAGTGGAAACCAGGGCACGCAGATCAGAAAGGCACACAACAGCGAAGTGCCTGCAGGACAGTTACGGGGGAGCTCCCGTACCTCCCCTGGGAGGTGTGCGTGACTGGGTGCCTCGCTGAGGTGCCGGGCGCTGACGCGCGTGGCGGGGGGACTGGAGGTCTGCGTGCGGTCACAGAGCTGAGGTCTCGCCGAGGGCTCTTGGGGCTGGATGCAGGCTGCTCAGCGAGGACGGGCTGGGGTGGCGCGGAGGGGGAGTACCACTTTGTGTGAGAGCGGTGGGGTTGCGTGGAGCTCTGCCTCGGCGGGGATGATGAACTGGTTGAGAGCACGTGGGTCAGGATGACTGGGCTGACCAAACTGGGTGACAGTGTGGGTGCCTGCTACAGACCATCTCATTAGGAATGAGCAGCGGATGAGGCCTTCAGGCAACTGGAAGAGGCCTCATGTTCGCGAGCCCTGGTCCCCACAGAGGTCTCTATGCACCCTGATATATGCTGGAGAGACAACACGGCAGTGCACAAGGAGTCCAGGAGGTCTCCGGAGTGCGTTCATGACGACTTCCAAACATAGGTCATTGGGGAGCTGACGACAGGAGCTGGTCGACTGGTCAGGAATGTGAAGGTGGAGGGCAGCCTTGTGCTGCTGTTCAGAGGAACCTCAACAGGCTGGAGAGCGAGACCAACAGGAATGTCATGAAGCTAAATAAAAGGGAACGTGGAGCTCCGCACTGGAGGAGGAATTAACTCATGTAACAGCACAGGCTTGGGGACCTTGAGCAGGGTCTCAACGAGTCTGCGATAGCTGCTTTAGTGAAAGATATTTGAAAAAGTATTTCATCCCAATAATTCATTTTTGCATTTGCAAATTTGATTGTATTGTTCCAGACTATAAAAATACAAGCGATTGATCTATATAAATTATAGTTGTAGCACTTGGATTTTGCAGGTAGGAATGTATGGGGCACTGCAAATGTGTTTACCTTTTTTCTTCCATGGGCCATTCTAGACCAGGGATGTAGAGTGGGAATCCTGATGGTTTGAATGTTGTGTGATAGTCTGGAAGTTTTTTTTAAAAAAAAAAAATTTTGAAAAAAAGCAAGTGAGCAGGTATGCCTTTGATACAGCAGAAATCAAGATTGTAAGCTTTATGATCTAAAATAGGAAAAATCTACCTGATTTAAAAAAAAAAGTTCTATTGCATGTGAGCATGTAGTTCAAGCTGATAAAATTGGACCTATTATAGGGAAAGAAATCTGTAAAGGTCTTGACTTGTCGGTTTTGTAGTGCTCAGTGATGAGGTGAGATCAGTAATGTATCTTCTTGGTGTGAGTCACTTTGCTTCCCAACTATGAAGTTTAGCATTAATTTTAAATTTATAATTGAGTTAAACCAAACCTAATGTTAGACTATAATATTAGGTCACAATACTTATTAATGTTATGTATTGAATGAGGGTCTTAATACACATTTATGCTTGATCGGTTACCAGTAGTAAAAATGGCACTTTGGAGCATGAACTGTACTGCATGATTGATAAAATCGTGATTGAACATTGGGGTTCAATGTTCAATTGTTGAATTGAAAATTCAGAGAATGCTCAATTCTCTGAATTGAGAAGCATCTGCTAGGAAAAACTGGTTTGTACCTTTAAAAGTCCTGGTAGGATTTAGATTTTTATCTCAAGATTTCCTGTGCCTGATTATTGATGCTTTTTAGTAGTGCTCGAACAGACAAAGTTATTTAGGCTGCCTTTGCACTTTTAAGCTGTGGTTCTCTTGAACAAGTAGAAAGTAACTGATACCTTATTTGTATTCTTGGTCTATTTTTTTGGTGTGTTTACTGCTGTTCTTTAGACACCATTTTATAATTTAAAAACTGACTACCTCCCAAATGGCCAGATGCCAGCAGTCGCTTCTTTTGAGTTTGGTATCTTGGGATCAGCAGTTCTGTAAATACCGTGAAGTAAAGCTACTCTTCCTAATTATTATTATCATAATTTTTAAAGATAAGTTGATATCCCCTAGAACTTTAATGGTTCAAAATTGGCCCTTTATACTACAGGCTAAGGAACATTGGAGCATATCGAGGTCGCTCGAGGAGGCCGCTTGCCAGGACGCACGCAGCCTGTGGTCAGCTGGAGGTCTTCTGAAGACTTCCTTAGCACGTGATAGGTGACGCGTGTGTAGTTGTGTTGTGGCTATTGCTCCATCTCTAGAGAGGTACGAGTGCAGCCTGCTGGAAGTGTTACTGAGCAATATCCTCCACGGATCTGCCTGGAGACCTTGATTAATTGCTTTCCTTGCCCCAGTCTGTTCTGACTGCGGTAAGGTAGGAAGCCAGTCAGCGGTGCCCTGTGGCCTCAGGTTCCCTGCTCCAGTGCCATTCCAGTACTCGCCTGTTGTGCAGGGGCTGGTATAGACCTTGTGAGAAGTAAGTCTTCTGTAGAAAACTTGGTAAACTTGTATGGAAAGCTTTCTCTCAAATATTAATTTAAGAAAATAGTGACTCCCATTCTTCTTCTGGCGTTTTGCCTGTTGGGAACGTGTAGATTCAAGCGAAGCCCGAGCCTTCCATTTTTCCATTTGCTAAACTGCATGGGCCAGGCGTGGGAGGCTTTGTGGAGTCTCCTTTCAGTTTTCCACTAAAGCGATGTGATATGAGTAAGGTCTGTAAGGACTGTTTTCGAGGAAAAAATAAGCAGTTATCTTTCTGCTTATACTGTTGTTGTGAGGCTTGCAGTATACAGACAGTCAAGAATTTCTTTGTAACACTGGCTACTACAAGTATGTTTTTCCCCTCTGCCACAAAGGCTTTTCGGTTTTTTGTTTGTTTTTTGTCTGCTCCCTCCCACTTAACACTTTATTTAAGAAGCTATGGTATTGTCATTGTTGTAGGTTTTCCAGTTCACCTCTGAAGTTTCCTAGCTTGCAAAGATAACTTCTATTTGTACGGGTTGCGATGCCACAGGATATTTTTTGCTGTTGATGCTGGAATATTACAGAGCACTGGAAGGCAAAAACTGTAAATAAAAACAAATGCCAAAGGATAAAAAAAAAAATGTTCTCATTCCAGGTCATTCAAGTGAATTAAGCATATAATTTGAATATGGATGTTAAAAAAAAATGAATGTTAGCATTTCTCACTTACTTGGTGCAAAGTATCCGTGAATGCTAGATTGATTCTCCTTACTAGCAATGAGACAACTAGCAGAACAAAATCAATGTGCTGTTTTGTTCCTTGTGGAGGAGGTCTGATCATGAGCTTCATCTGGTAAACTTCATTCTTGGAAAGAAATTATGCTGTGTTTCCTTGTGAGGAAAACTTGCAGAGTTTTTATAATGAAGTTCAGCTAAACAGTTTATAGTACAACACGTCTGGAAATCAGCAGTAAGGCAAGTACATCTGGCATGAAGAAACAAAGTTAATAGATAATTGGAGTTAGAAGTTGGTAATACTAACGATTTATTATAGTTAAAAAAAATCAGCCATTTCAAACAGAATTGTATGTATATATGATGTTGTGTTATATGCATGTGCGCACGCACACCCACCCACCCTCTCTTCTGTTTTCTACCTGTGCTATTAGTATGTTGCTGTATAAAGTTTTAAAATTTTTTATTTCTACTGATGTTCTGAAGTTTCATGGTGGGGTTACCAGATTTTCTGAGGTTTAAATATATTTTCACCACCTTTCCTTTTTTTGTATGTAAAACATATTATTTTACTTACAGGTGATGATACTTTTTTCCATTATAAGCAAGGTCTGCTTTTAGCAATCTTGCATTGCCATTTTGGATTAGTGGTTTAAACTGACCTTTAAATCTGCCTTTTTCCCCATTGCCAATAACTTTGTGTGAATGGAGGGCTTTGATTAGATCTATTTTTATTGGCTCCCTTCTGTTCAGAGTGTGCCTGCGATAAATTTATGGCAGTTGAATATATGAGACTGGTAACTTAAGACTAAGCATCTTGAGAAATGTGAAAAATGAAATCCTTAATTCCAAAATAAATATTAGATCAATTAAGGGGTGCACTGAAGCGTTTTTATATTATGGAAAGCTCTAGCAGATTGATATCTTTTGAAGATATTCCCCCTGACCTTTATGGTAAGATAATTGAATTGCTTGAGGGAATGTAAACTGTGATTCCGTGAACTGTTTGCAGTATAATTAAACCAAAAGATGTGTTAAGGTAGTTCCTGTACAGAATGCTATGCTGTACTACAGAAGCCCTGATGAGCGAAAGTTTAATCACTTAGTGGAAGAATTGATGTGTTTTGAAGTGAGTTGCTGCATCCTCTGTTCTGCTGCTGTGGGTGACCAACAACTGAATTTTTGTCATACAAGTGATTCGACGCCCCTCTGTTAATTAGGTTGTAACAGAGCTTTAAGGCAGGGAATGTCTCTAACAGGTTCCTTCAAATGAATTCAGAAGTGAGGAGGAGAGAGTCCATCTTTGTACGGCAAAGGAAATGTTAAAATGCAGACAATTCCTAATAATAGAAAGGGAGGGTGTGTGTAATACATGCATACGTATGTTATATTTGAGTTGCAAATACATATATAAACAGTGCATCCGTGGGTGAGAAGTGCTGTAGAATGGTGAAATATTAAATTACATTAAGCCACCCTTGTTTATATGCGGTTCGAGCAGTTAAAATAGCATTGGTTTAAAGAGCCTGGATATGGAGCACATTTTTTTAAATATTGTTTTATATAGTGGAAAGGAATCTCAGTACATTTTTTTTAGTAGAACAAATATAAGTGCTGTTTTTCTTTAGTAAACTTACTTCTGGAGTGTGTGTAAAATAGCGGCTAAGAAAGAATCTGTTTTTTAATCTATTCCATGTGCAGGAACAGTGAATAAATTTGATCAATCTTTAATACTTTAAAAGCAATTCCTTTCTGAAATACAAACATATCCTGCAAAATTTTCTTTTCCCCCTCAGTGTGGAAGACATTACCATCACTACAGTCCAGAATATGTGGATTCCCCATATGTGTGAAATTTTTTAATGCACTAAACAATTGAACATGTAAGGATGTTTTGGGGTTGCTTAGCAGCAGTCAGGTTCTTTATTTTAAATGGCCTTCAGTGACATCTTTAGATTTTTTTCAGAGATTTGGCAGAAATAAAAAGTCATTCCAGTGTTTGAAACATGAGGAATCGTTTAAGCCATGAAAGAGTAAGGTCAGTTTGTTGTAAAGTTTTGTTTATGTTTAACTATTTATAAAGCTTTATGTTCTGTGTTATTGTATATGTTTGGGAGTACTGAGTGCTAGAAGAGAATCCTGTTGGATGTGCAGTATAGTTTTAAGTGATTTATCACCTGAAAGGCATAACTTTGATTACAGATTGTTTACATCTGAATTAAGTATTTTTAATCAGTATCTATCTAGTTGGAAATACATTTTCTGTATTTATATGTGAAGCTAAGTATTACTAGTGGTGTTCTGAGTTGAGAACACAATTCCAGCTAAAACTTAAATTTATTTAGTATACTTGTTTCCTTATGGAATATCAAATGCATATTTACGAGGGTCTTGTAACGGGGTCGGCCTCTGTTTTTGCTGCAGAGCTGGCGTTGGTGCGGCCTCCCGTTCCGGCCCGAGGAGCCAGCAGGGAGCATGAGACCAGCTGTAATGCACCTTACCAGCTTCAGTGCTGTCGGCCCCTGCCAGCTTGGGGTGCTTTCGGTGTGTCTCTTCCCTGCTACCTTCTGCGTACGTTTTGCAAGCTGAAGTGGTGTTGGTCCTCCATGCGGAGCAAGGGCTCGCGGGAGCGCGCTGGAGGGCTGGGCAGGGTGCGGGAGAAGCGCGGGGCCGAGGGAGAGGGGAGGCTTGTGGGGCTTCACCGGGAGGGGGTACAGGTCGCGTCTTCAGGCGGGTGGGAAAGGCTTCTGAAGGGAGCAGTCTTGGGACCAGAGGGGGGAGCAGGAACATGGCTAAGATGGCTATGAAAGTTGGGTGGCTTTGGAAATGGAAAGACAAGATGTTCCCACAGACGGCCACCGGGCGTGTTACTCCTGAGCGGAGCTGTTATCTGCGCTCGTGTTCAAGCACCCTTCCTCCTCCTTTCTGTTGGTGCTCATTTTTGAGAAGAAAGGGGGAGAAACCACTCGGCAGCTCTGTTCTGCCTCCTTCCAGCAGCGTGATGGATGGAGGCGGCTCGGACGTGCACGGCTGCTGCACAGCTGGCCCATGGGCTCGCTGCCCTTCGGGAGCGAGAGCAGGCTGGGGCAGCCGCGGGTCCGCAGGTGCTGGGTGAATACTCGGCTTTCTTCCCTCCTCTCCCAGCCTGCCCTTTCAGAGGGTGTAGAGCTTTGGTCAGTGCCTTTTTTTTTAATGCAGGCTTTGGTGTAAATACTTATACAAGCTTCCCTGCTTTCCGTGGATGTATGGAGTAGGGAGAACCAGTACATAAGTCTAGTGCATGCTGGCGAGCGCTGCCCCGGTTGGTCAGGTCTGCTTTATTGCAGTGAAAACAGGGGTAAGGCAGGTGTCCTATTCCTCTTCACAGCAGTAAAGCCAAGTCAGATGCCTCAGTGCATGCTGACTTCCATAGTAATGAACATCAACGGAGGATGTGGAGCTGTGTCGGCTGTGGGCCGGTCATTATTGGTTTGCATCATTCTACTCTAAAGAAAAAGCAACAACCGTAAAATAAATTTTGTAATCTTCTGGAAAACTCGAGAGATCTTAAGACTATAGTTTACCAATACTTCACAAGGTAAATACTCAGCTGTACTCCAAACTGGTTTTGTGCTATTTTACCAATTGTCTTCGCATATTGCAAATTAATTAATAATAATTAGGACAATATGCTTTTAAGGTAGATCAGTTCTGTCTGGTAGGATGGTGGCAACAGTAAACTTCTAGACAGAGCTTATACTTTTAAACACTTAGTCCTTAGTGCATAGTATTATCTCGTAACTTATCCTTTCCTACATCCCTTTAATAATCAAAGGAACAATAATGAATTCTTAATGATGTCTAATTTTATATCATGTAACAGAGTTCAGCATCAGCAGAAGTTAAAACATAATAGTCATTCCTAATTATAAAATAGAAAAATCTTTCATTGTGATCTTGTAATACCCAAATGTTATTGTCTTCTCCACTGTTCTGCTTTTAGGCTGTTTCTCTTTGTTTCTGTTTCAGAAGTGCAATGTACCTTTTTAGGTGGATCTTTAGATGAACTTTTTTGAATTTAAAGAGATACTATTCCTACTTTTTTCAGGACAGAAGAGATGAGGCTTATTTAGAAGGAAGACACCTTTTTAGTCTAATTATTCTATTAACTTTAATTCAGGTGGTTGTTTTTTTGTTTATTTGTTTGTTTTTCAGTTAGACTCCAGTACTTTCTAGTATAAATGGCAGCTTACAACCCTGGATGGACCACAGGTCCAAACTAGTGTGTTAGCAGGTTCTTTCGCCTAAAGATGGACCGCTTCGTGACTTGCTGAAAGGAACTAGTTAAGTGCTGCGAAGTAGAGCTTGGCAGCTTTGTGATCATCCACAGTGAGTACATCAGGGATTGTGCTTGAGCTAACTCCTCAGTGCTGCTTCTTCAGCAACGTAAGTATAGCTTTTCTTTCCTGGAGAAACCTTTCTAGTCTCTGATCACGTAGACTGTAGGAGCAGTTAGAGGTGGTACGCGTTCTACTGTGGCAGCTTAGGCAACAGAAGCAAATTTGTTTTTTTCTGAAACAAAATGTTTCTTCTGAAACACCTTAAATGTGGTGGTTATTTTTCAGCAAGTTAGAGAAGATTTGTATCAGTTCCTGTAAATTGGTTTTGCCAAGGCTGTGGCTTCATAGTAGCCAGGGTGTCTCATGATTTCAGGGTAGGAACTTACTGAGCTGACAAGTATTTTATGGTTAAGGCCAGCTGAACTGAAATAGGAAACCTGAATCTGACCAAAATAAAAAAAAAAAAAAGCAAACATGGAATGTTGCTATTTTTTGGCAGTCTTAATAATAATGGCTTGTGAACTCTAGAAATGCAGTGGACTGTCCAAACTTTTACCTTTTTTCTTTCTAGATTTTTTTCCCCATATTTACAATTGAGATTTGCAGAGTTTTCAAATCTCCTGAGCTTTTTTGACTTTCACTCTGATCATTGCAATGCTACTCAATCTGTGTCAGGACAGTTTTGGGAACTTTGTATCTGTGCAAAAAAGAGTAATTTGTAAACTTCCATGCTTGTCCTTGCAGAAAAATCTGCTAGTCTCCATATGACTAAATTATATGCACCACCTCATTGTTTTCAGTAGCATGCAAAAAAAAAAAAGCCAAATTCTGGCTTAAAGGGACAGCTGAAAGAGTTGAAGTAGCACTGATTTTAAAAACAAGAAAAAAAGGCATAAATGAAAGAGCTTAATTACTGATAAATAAGTAAATGATGAAATCACTGTTTGCATAGTGGAAAACACAGCACTGTCAGGTCTATCTCAAGAGCCAGCAGTAGAAAAAAAAAAAAGATTTTTCTCATCTAATGGGACTCTAAAGCATGAAGAATGGAAGTACCTCTGGTGCATTGTATGGGTACTATTGCATGCAGTTGATGGTAAGACTTCTGTAATATCGTGTGTGCTCAAGAGTAAGTAGTACTGAGGGTAAGTATTGACTTTAGAATGTGGCCAAATGAAGCGTGTGTATGTATTTTTATATGTATTCTAACTATACACGTATAGTTAGACTACTTGGATTTCAGTATTAGGAGATGGTAGTCTGAATTTTAGTTTTTCGTTATTGCATGTGGACTTGAGTTTTTTTCCAACTGTAAAAATAGACTTGAATATAAAATCACTTGGAGTCTCTGCTAACTGAGAAACTAGGAAAATTCCTATGGATTAATTGTAACTGTAGGAAGACCCAGTTAAATCAAGTTAATAGTAGGAGATTTTGCTTGATACTTGCCATGTGTGAGCAGGGCTGCGTTTGCCATTTTTCTGGAGCAGACATTAGGTAGTTGTATGCTTTTTCCGCTAGGTGGACACTTCCATTTTAAGGAGGATTTTTCTGACCTCAGAACACTTTTCTCTCATGTCCACTGCATCTGCACTGTGGCGGCAGAGCTGAGCACCTGCTCTGCTGTGAGAGGTCGCCCTGCTTTGCCTTGTCCTTTGCCTTTCTCGGTGGCTGGATGATTTAAGATTACTGAATAAAGGGTCCTTTAAGACTTCAAGAGGTAGTTCTTATGCAACTACCTCATGTCTGGAAGTGGAAGTTTTCAGTGTGATGCATTTGCAAGAAAATTATACTGGTATAACTTGCAGTACTATATAATGTCTTTCCTCCTCAAGTGCAGTCTTCTGCAGCCTTAAGTTACTGTTTACTAGGCTTAAAAAACTCCTGAAACATGAACTTTCTGAAACATTCTACAGAGGAAGTAGAGCAGCAAGTCCTAGCTTTCTTTGCTCGGTTTTCCCTTTCTGCTTAGTTTTAAAACTAATCCATCTTAACTGCAAGAATGTACTTTTTCTCTTAGTTGGTTTGTACTGCAAGAAGCTACAGCTTATGTTGTGGAACATCTTGAAGACTAAATGATTGTAATGGAAGAGGAATGTTAGGAATCTTTTGTGGACAGTTTATATTTTGCCGCAGAACTTTGTGTATCCTTGCTTTGGATGGCTACGAGCAAGGGCTGTAATCACTTGTTTAGTTTTTCTGTTCCTTAGCAGTAGGTATTTTCCGATGAAAAGGCTCCATGTTCAATCTCCTTCCTGTCTTAGGGGGAAAAAATGTAGGACTGGCAATTTTAGCAAAGATGCATATTCTTAAATTTGACTTTCTCAGCTGGTAGCACACCCATGCCTTTTGTTTTTTGCTCCTGGGTGACAGTGGCATTATTCAGCATCAGTATAGACTTTGCCTAATCCTTACAAAATTGTGCGAATACTGACATGGTTTTCTCTGTCCTGGGTCACTGTCTGTGTATAAGAAGGGTGAAACAGGAAGGGCTCAATGTATTGAGAACATATATATAACTTAAGAAGGGGGTCAATGGAGTATTTTCTTAAATTATAAGATGAAGAACCATTAGAGGGTAAAGTCAACTTGCAGAAGTTCTCAGAAGGTGAAATCTGACCCAGCTCGTGAAAGACTTTTTTCCTTTGCAAGGACTTGATAAAACCCAGAGGAAGTAATGGAGGACTAAACTTCCCGATTCTTCTGTGATTGTGATACTTGCCTGTATGCATTGCGATTTGGTGTTGAAAAATAATGTAGCTTAAAATAGTCATCAGAAAGAGTGAATGAGTGTGTCTATCTTTTAGTATCTTTTTTTAGTATTTTTTAATGTTTTTTATATTCCTGCTCTTAGTTATTTATCACTTTCTTATTTTTTTCTTAATATAGAGGTTGGAGAATGAAAACATATCATTTTTTTTTGGTATTTATTAATTAGATCTGATCAGGATCTCGAGGAAGGTATTATTGCATTTATTTTTTATTTTTGTAAGTCAACTGCTAACTGGTGTTTAGTGGAGCCAAATACAAGCAAATACAGAATGTTGACTGATCTATACTCCACGTTTTTTGTTGAGGTACGAAGCTGAGGTCTCCTTGGCTCACAGGTGACAAAGGGTCTTGCATTCTTATGGTCCAGCAAATCTAAGCACTCTAGATTTGCCTTCTCTTTATTTCAGTAGGATGTAAAATGCTGATATCTTTCATTTTTGAATGAAGATACTACTGATGGCTATTGCTAAGAAACAGTCTTTTTTTCTTTTTTTTTTTTAATTGGAGGGTAGCTGGTCTCCTTCACAAAGCCTGACCCAGTGCATGCTTGTGTCTGGGAATGCTGATTTTGAGCTACTTTACACTGCTGTCAAGTAGACTGCTTCTTCAAGAAGGTCTGCAGTTCAACAATCTTTGCCCATTTAAAAGAAAAGTGTTCTTGAATTAGATGTTAATATATTCATATAAGGTTCTTGTTTTCCCACATCAGCTGGAGATATGCAATTATTTTTTATTTTGAGTAACCATAATTAAATTAGTAATTCATATGAATACACTTATGTTTTACACTGTAGAACTTGAACATGGTTAAGTACTTCTCAGGGGAAAGCATGGTTCCCAATGTAAAGGAGTCCTCATTACATGTCTTTGTTCTTGAAAATAATTCTAACTAGTTGTCGCAATCTCTTCTAGTGTTCCTCAGTTGTGGTTGTTGGTCTTCTTTTATAAAGACTTGGATAATATGTATTCTTTTGCCAGGCTTACCAGTTATTTAAGTTAATGTTTACTCGGCTTAAAAAACATATTTCATATGTTCATATTCATATTTCTTGGCCTATTTTAAAATAACTTTATCAATACTTATGTACCTGTTAACTACAGAAAATTATGCTTTTATTTAAGTCTACACATTGTCTGTTGCCATACCAATCTAATCTTTACAAGTTCTTGGATAACAGTTTGAAAATGTTTTGTTTGTCCCACAGCTAACAGAAGTAATTTCATTTAATTATTACTGTTCCAAAGGACACAAATTGGCAGGTAACAGGGCAAATGACAAAGTTTTAAAAAATTGTCTTGATTTTTTTCTTGTTGGTTCACTGACATTCCTTCCAAATGAGTGCAATTTCCATGTTGGATAGACAGTGAGTGCTTTGGCAAATGCTTTATGCAGGTATGAAACACATGGACAATATTTATAAAAACTGGGGTATTTCGCAAGGGGTATATCGTGAAGAGATGTGACCTGAAGCATTACATGATGTTTTGTACATAGCGCTTTATGTAGATAGGTGGTAACATCATTCTGCATTTTGTGATAAAGAATTAGATTTTTGTCTGTCACCCTATTACTTAAAATCTGCTCCAGTTTGAAAGACCTATAAACTCTGTTATTCCTCAGTGTTTTGCAAGCTGTCTGAGCAGTTTGTATTCTCTTATGTGTGGGTTTTTTTTTGAGAAATAGGTTGATATGCCACCTGGGTAAAGAGGCACTTACCATTGTACTTGAGACTAACTAATTTCTTTTTGTACATATATTGGGTACTAAAACAAAAAGCTTAATGTAGACTTTGGGGACACTGTTTATGCTAGCAAATGTCATCTTAGGATATGCTAAATGCTTGTGTAGACAGGAAGTATGATGCTTTTCGTAATTTCATCGTTAATTGTGTGATAGGTGTACCTTGCACTGATCAGCAGACACTTAAAAATGGCAATTTGAAATACTAAGTCATGTTCAAGGTCACTTATAAATGTGCATTATGATATATTAAAGCTTTCTCATACAGATTAGGATTTGATTAACTTTCCTATTTCTCCTGTATGAGTTACTTTATTACTGTGTAAACACCAAAAGAGGAGTTGATACTTGATATAAAACAGAAGAAAAAGCATATTCACATGAACCTTTACTAAAAGGATCTGAGTTGAATAATACAAAGCAGAAATGGTAAAAATTATTCCTGAAAACAGCATTACATTGTCAGCTGCACTAACATCTTGCTCCTTAATAATGTTTTTGTTTGCAAAAATACAATATTTCTTCAGCTAAAGCTCCCACACAGGAACTGGAGGCAGAAGTACGCCAAATATTAGTTCCTTACTCTTTATCGTTTGTTTTTCTAGATTTTGGCAGAAATCGCACATTCTTTGTTTTAATTTTTCACTTACCCACACTTGACATTTTATATCCTTTAAGTTTACAAGTTTCTTTTCAGTTTATTTTGCATGAACTGAAAAGTTTTTGTGATTCTTCCTGCTTAGAAGAGCAGATATTACTTGAGTCTTAAAAATGGCAATGAGAAACTTTAATATCAGAAATGCTGAAGGTAACTAGATACGTGGGTTGTGTAATTCAGAATTAGTTGTCTAACCACAAAACAATGCTTTCTTGTTTTCTTGTAGTCATTAATTTAACTTAAGCATTTCCTGCTCTGCATCACAAGTTTGTGTAAATAGTTTTGTAGAATTTCTCTGGGTTCTATTTATTTCTTGTAAACAACAGTTTTAGAAATAGCTTTGTGTCCATAAGAATACGAATCAGCTAGCAGGGGGCTACTTACTACTCATCTCCTGGACTGTGTGCTGTGGGCACTGATTTGCTTGCTGTAACAGATTTTGGGCCAGTATGCGTAGGCAACATAACATCAGAACGGCTTTCTCCTTGTCTCTTTGTTCAATGCCTTGCTTAGTTGAATAAACTTTGAATGAAAGATTCACCAATTCAAAAGCTAGTTTTCAGATCTTGTTACACATATTTGTAGGCGATGCTTAGTTAGAACCTAGCTGAATACATGTTGCTGTTCTGCAACATTCCCTTTGACTGCTCAAACCTATGCATGTGGAATTAGAGGATTAAGATTGTTTCCTGAAAAGCACAAGCGAAAATTTTTCTGCATAGAGATGCATAGATTCTGCAAAGATATATCTGCTGTAAGGGTTGGGTGGGCAGGGGAAAGCTTTGTGTTTCCATACATCTCCTACGTAGCCACAATACATAATTGTGAAACTGAGAAAAAGATATAAAATAAGACCAAAAATTGGCCGAAGCACACTTATGTTTTTGAAAATGTGGCCCAAAGATATGTGTGGTGTTTGATGGTTGAGCTATAATGTTGGTGATAACATATGGGCAAGCTGTAGCAATAACTTTTGTTCACATATTGCAAAAACTGTGTCCTTGACCCAAGTTTTTGTTGACTTGAGATCAGCCTGAAAGTGGGAGGAACTGCCATACGAAAATGCATAGGTCAGTGCTGTATGGTGGATGGAGCAGGTAAAAGTAGTTAAATGTGAAACATCTGTTTTCCACCATCCATATATAGTCTCAGTAATGTGTGCTTCCAGCACGTCTACTCAGCTTCCCAAAAGAGATTTGGGGTCTTCCTGAGATACAACTGTCAATAGTAAATAATTCTCATACCAAGTCTGTAGAACAAAAAGATGAGGAAAGGATTTTGTTATTGTTTATTTTGTCCTTATTTATCTTGTGTGATGACCAGCAGCTTCAGACCTGTAGGGCTCGCTAGCTCAGGCTCTAAATCAGCCGGTTGTTAGTGATATGGCATAACTGTCTTCCATTTGAAAACAGCTCTAGGAAGTTGTTTGTGCTTAATTTAAGTTTTTCTTTACCTTTGAATATTGTTTTCTGAGCAGAAGACAATTCATTTGGCATGGACAGGCTTAAGTCTGTATAGAAGGCCAGTGTTTTTACCGCCTTTTCTCCTTTACATCCCTTAAAGGGGATGCCCTGAACTAATGGCAGTGAGTGTAAAATGAGATAACTGGTGCCTCATCCGGCTGTGGGTTTATCAACTGGTGTTTGTGTTTGTGTGTGAAGAACATTCTGCTGCAAACTTTGTACCTCCTGGTTTTTGTTTTGTATTTTTAAACATTTGGTGGATGATGAAGTTGGACTGTTTTCCCTATGACACTCTGTAATACACAGAATCAGCCCAGCTTCCTAATACTTGTGTGTCCTTGGGAGGTACTTGGTTCCAACGCATGCTGAAGAAGCTTGTGGATTTTATGCCACCTAGGACACTAAAGCTTTAAACTAAGCAGTTCCTGATGAAACTAATGGCATAAGTTACTCTACTTGTTTGTATCATTTGAAATTCTGCTTTTATATTCCACCCTTACAGTCAGTTTGGTAGGTTTTCTGAAGCAGTATTTAGTAAAATGAAAGCAGTACACAATCGGTAAGGCTTTTTTCCCTAATAGGATATATCTTCCTGTCCTTCAGTTCTTCGTTCTCTCTAGAGAGAAAAATATATTGTAGCTTTTCAGTAGTTATTGATGAAAAGTTGACTAAAAATAGTTGTTGGAAGGCTGTAACTGCTGTTAACCTGAAGTCACAAGGATTTGGTACTACTCTGCAAACATTTTCTGGGAGATCTGCTTTGAAAAACATGTCAGTAATAAAAAGGCACTTTACTGGTGTAAGGGCAGAATTTCTTGTGGAGCTGCATCTTTTTGTCCATAAGAAGGTGTTTTCCTGGTGTCAGTTTAGAGCAGTTTTTCTTCTGGGTATACATGTGTACTGTGTCTCGGTCTGGTTCTGTTTATATGCGTTGCATTACTTCGGTGAATAAGCGCATGGGATTTTCCAAGTGCAGTAATTTAGCTTGGGAGATTAAAATTAATATAATTGTTTTACTTGATTTTTGTCTAATTCTCTAAAAATCGGAATGCTTTTGCTTGTCTTAAATTAGCTATCCTCTTTTCTGCTAAACAATCAACAACACTAAAGTAAAAGTTGATAAATTATGCTTAATAGCTAATGTGGTCTACATCTTCCAACGCAGTATAGTTTGATCCTGTATGGGTGCTAGGCTTGCTGCTAAATTTTACAACTCCAATGTAAAACAGCACAGGCTTTCATCTTACTGTAAACTGTATCTAGAAACTGTAATTATACAATGTGGTGTTCGTTCTTCACTCTGAGTTTGTGTTTTTTATCTATTTATATAAACACATAAACATTTAATTTTTCAGCAGCTGTATGTAGCAGTTTTCTTTTTTTAATACAGGAACTGCTCAGAGGAAGACAAATAATGTAGATATTGAAAATGTGGACATAAAAACAGCTGTGAAAATAAAACTTTTTCACCTTTACCAGAAAGGTCTAGACTTCTGTTGTGCTTTGACCTTCTTACCTAAACAATTACTTCATTTCCATGGTTTCTTAAAAGAAGAAAGACCTCAATGCTGCAAGTAAACTGTAGTTTGGCAAAGTAACTTATATTGCAGTTTTCTGTGCTAATGCATGATTTGGATTCCTAGCCTACCTAATGCATGGGAAGATGGGTGACGAATTAGTGAGCACTTGGCTGTGTTACTCCATTGCTCTAAACTTGAAGTATGGGTAAGTTTCTCTTTTGCTATGCCCTTTCCCTTCAATGTATTTATTATCTGGGGAGATCCATCCCACTCCCTGTTCCTTACACAACTACTTTGCAACTTCCATTGCACGTTGAAGTTATTTGCTCTATATTTTGCAGTGCGCAGACCAAAAATTGTATTTATTCTTCACTGAAACAGATAAACTTATTTTATTCAAATGTAATCTGGTTTATGGTGGTATCTAATAAACCAGACTGGAACAAAAGAATCTTTTTTAAGCTGTGAACAGTACGTATTGAGACATGCAATGCATTGCTCTAAGTTGGCTTACATGTTAAAATGCGATTTTTATCTTCTGTTGAAGCTTGAGGCTTTATATTTTCTCAATTTTTTTGGATTAACTAAGTACTGTGCTGCATTACCCCAGTGCTTATGCCTGTATGTGCTTAAATCTGAACACCTCAGTGTTTCAAGACCTTAGACACTTTTCTTGGCTTTTTTAAACTTTTGTCTTTTGCTGCTTTATAGAAGTTTATAGCCCAGTTATGCTTTATATAAAGGGCATCTAAGTGGGTTTACATTCTTCTGCATGTAAGCTTGGGCTTCTGTTTCTTGATGCAGGAGTAAAAGCTATAATCTACTGGATGTTCAGAGTACCAGTTGATAACAAGTGGTCCCTGCTTCAGTTATGGTGTCATTAGTGTAATACACTGTAAATCTAATCTAGAAGAGTGACTCTCGATCTTATCCTGAACTGGGTCCCATTATTCTAAATTTAACAGCTGCCACCTAGAATTATTAGATAGTCGCATGCTTTCCTATTTTTAGTATTTTCTAATTCTAGGATTGAAATGGATTTGATTAATATTTGAAATATTAACAAAGTCATTTTATGCTTATTTATTAAGTGGGTTTTTATAGGTTTGTAATATATTTGATAATTAGCAGGACTTATTTTCATGATGCCAATTATATGTGGTACAGTAGGTACTGAACACTTGACCTGAGTACCAAATACTTTGTAAGGAGTATTGGGATGTGAAGCAAAAAAAAAGAGGATCTGTAGATGGTATCTGTGAAAGAATTTGCATTTGAGGTGATCCATCATTTTTCAAACTGTCTGATTAATGCAAACTAAAAGAAGGCAGGCATTCAGAATGTTCAGCTCAAGGGAAAACACAATACCAAACAGCCTGGATGCTTGGATTTGGGAGTGTTGTTTTTTCGTGAGGTGTTACAATCTGTGTATTCCCACAGAAGCGGGAGATTAGAAGTCTTGTAAAGGATTCATAACATGCATTCTTGAAAAACTCTCAGGCATTTATTTTGATATAGAGACAAAATGAAAGTGTGTTTTGAACAGGAAAAGGGAACTGTTTTATTCTGCAAATATTTCAGTTACCTCCATGAAGCTGGTGAATATGTGGCTGGATGGTTTTTAGAAACGGAAGAGACCTCTTAATTCCAAGTAATGTTTTTTGTCCTTGCCCCTATGTATTTGCAGAATCTCTTTCAGCATAATGGTTGCAGATACACACAGTGTCTCTTTACTGATGGAAAAGGATTTTTTTCTTGTAGCTCAGTATGTAACCTGCATTGCAACAGACTTAAGCTGGTTTCCTGTATAAAGCTTTGTCTTTGACTTAATCTTGGCTTCCATCCTGCAACTCCACATCTGTGAATGACTCATAAGAAGCAGGGCCATCAGAAAAATATTGTGTACATTTTTATCCAAATCTGTAGGGTTTTTGTTTCTAACTTTTTTTTACAGCCTCATTGCATTCTTCTCTCCTATGTAATGAATCATACAGTATCTGTGTGCATACCTGACAAGAAAAGTGGTTGTGCATAGAGAGAAAGCTGAACACTAAACAAATAGAAAGAATATCCCTAGTCATCCATCTGTTGAGAGCAGAGCTTTTGTATTTGGCAGTTATCCTCTGTCAGCCCCTGGAGCACTTCTGAAATGATATATTTTTTTTTCCCTCCTGTAAACAGAGTTCTGTTAAATGGAGACTGTGACTCGGGGGCAGAATCAGATCTGTCAGTCACTGGCAGCAAGAGAGGCTCTGACTCCTGAGGCACTTGACTTTTTTCTGTCTCCACAGCATCCAGTGATTCAGGAAAGCAGCCCTGCTGCAGAGCTTTTTAGAAAAACGGCAAGCTTTAAATCTACTTCTTACTCTTGCATGAATGCTCTGACTCCCCTGCATGTGTCATTTCCAGGTGTGTGACAACATGGGGGTTTGTTCTGTCAGCAGTTCTGTCTTCTGGAAAGTGTTTGGTGGCTAGATTTCAGGGAAGAGGAAAAATGCTAGAGCCTGAAAGACAGGTCTTTGTCTTCCATCGTTGCTCTTGCTGTCTTCCTAGGTGAAAAAACAGCCCTCAAATTCAGCATGGGTTAGGTGCATGTTGGCTCGTAGACTAATAAGGGAGTCAGGGCTGTCAACTGAGGCAGCCAACATGAAAACAGGGCAGGAATGGCTGAACCTGAGTACATCGTTTTGATCTCTTTCCTTGTGTCAGGGAGTAGGTGAATAGTAATGAAAAAACAAGTTTCCAGGATAAATAGCTTTCCATTTCTCTGAGAAATGTTTTATAACAGCCATGGGTCCTATGGAATGTTGGTGAGATTTTCCTCCAGCTACCAGAGCAGCCCTTCTCCAGCTCTCTCCTCCAGAACTCTCTCTCTTTGGATCATGGGTCAAAGGAATTGTTATTCTCTTGGCAGTATGTGATGTGGGAGAGTGTTCTTCTTGTTGACCGTGGATTGGTCCTGTCGGTTTTGTGCCTACAAAGCATTTAGGACAAGTTAATACAATGTGAAAACTTTTTTGCCAGCCTATCGTTTTGACCACAGGCTCCTAAATTTCCTAAAAGACTGAACTGCAGAAAGGACCTTTTAAAGGACAGGAGATGATTAACTAACTCCTTGAGTAAAATGGCAAAGCCTACGTGTCAGTGCAGGTGCCGTTTCCTGGGACGTGATTCCACTTTGCATCATTCTGGAGCGCAGCTTGGACGAGGTGTGTAGGACGAGCAGTTAGCAAAAACATTTTAGAAACCTTAGGATTAATTATTATTTTCTTTTTAGTCCTGTATCTGATACATTCTCAAAAAATGTTTTTCCCAAAATGTACTTAATACAGTATTTTAATCAGGTTTCACTCTTGCTAATAGACATGTATCTTAACAAACCTGTCTTACCATAAATTACAGTACGATAGGTGTTTTTTTAAAGCAACTATCAGTAGTGCAGATACAAATTCTTTCTATCTTAAGAGAAAACAGAAGTAGATGATTAAACTCTGCTACTACAATATTTAGATGCTGGAAAGTTGTTTGATTAAAATGGAAAAATGTTTATAATAAAAAAAATAATCTGATAGTAGTAATCTGAGTCTCTGGGTGAAAAATTATCAAAAGTTAGGGTGCTGTTCTTTAAAAGAAACCTCTTGGCAAAGCAAAGAAAATCTCAGTTTGCCTACACTGAGCATGTTCACTAACTTTATATAGTATGATCCAGAACTTTAACAGTGTTTAAGTCCTGGTGATAAAACCAGAAATAATTAAAATCAGCAGTATTTAAGTTTATACAGTGACTTCCAAATAGGCTATTTTCTCCTTGGTTTTCAGCTTATGGTTGAACAACTGAGTGTTGATAGGGGGAAGAGGCTTTGCTTTCAACCTAGGTTTTGACAGTGAGAACAGAAGGTTGAGAACAGGCTCTGGAAATGGTAACATCAAGCTAAAGAAGTTGGTAAAAGTTCAGATGAAAGAAGAGGAAGCTGAAAACTTCATCTAGGAACATCAATTGGCATTTCTGCTGTGGGCAGCAACCAGAGTCCTTGAATGCATCTGAAGGATGCATCATTCAAGGATGAGGTAGGAGGCTTTAAGGAATAGTTTACCCAATATGCTAAAGTATAGAGTAGAAGAACTGACCTGTGCTGTGCTGGGGTAGACTGACTAATCACTTTTGCTTCCCCCCCTTTGCCTCTTCCTGATCTGTGATTGTGATTCTAACACAGCAATCATAATAAAGCTGCTATGGGCGAAGTTTTGTTATTGGCATTTCTGTATGCGAGGGAAGAGAGGCAAAATAAGAGTTGACAGTTTGGATTCTAACGCTGAAGAAGCCTCACTGAGGCTGCTAATAGAGCAGTTTTAATCAGGTAATGCAGTGCTGACAGCTAGTCAGTTTTCCTGGCTGAATTCTTAGGAGTAGCTGGCAGGAGGCAAAGCATCCACTGCATTATCTTCACTGCAATTCTAAATCGTTGGCCATGCGGTCTGCTGTGCTCCATGTCACATAAGAAAGCGATCTGTGGTTGTGTGGACGAGCCAGTCGCATGTGTGCCTGTCGAAGGAGGTATCCCTAATGTGGAAAAAGGGGTCCCAAGGCAACCTCAGCTTCACAACCAGCTTTGTCTGTGACTCAACTATAAAAATATAAAACAAACTTTCTCTATGCAGAGACTTGGCAGACAGCTCTTTCCCTGGAGATAAATTTGTTTTGCAAAATGAAAAAAATCTGTTAGTATATATCTAAAATTTGCAGTTGTTCTATGTTAAATCATTGGCTCTGGATGGACTTTGTGCAATTATACAAATATTGACGTAGGGCAAAGAAAATCGACAAGGCAGGAGCTTTTAGCATAACTCAGTTCTTTTTCTTCCTGATGCTATTAGCCACTAAACCTATGGTCCTTAAAGAAACTAGATGCAAATCACTAGGAACGTTTGTTCAAAGCCAATGTCATTTTGGTCTTTTGAGTGTATATGGCATTTTTTCTTACATTCTTTCTTGGCAATGTGTGCAGTGGCAATGGAAATGAGCATAATTTGTTTTAAGCTTTTCCTTTTTCTGTGCATTGTTCTCTTTATTCATTGCGAATGACGGATGGATGAAACTTTGAATTTTGGTTATAGGATGCTTTTAGTTATTTGCCAACAGTCTTGTTTTTATGTAGAAAAAAGGTTATTGAAAACTATTCTAATAACTGAATAAGTTTATGGTTTTCATAATGTTGTAGATGAGAGTAAACGTGGACTTAAGGGAGTAATGGAAAATATGAACTTCTTACCTCTCTGTGTTTGTGTACATTCAGATGAGGCCTCGATTCAAGAAATCTCATCTAGCTAGGAGGTAGTCCAAAAAGAGGCCATAGGCACTGTACTTCCACAGTGCTCGTAGATGGTGTATCTGAACAGCAGAGTAAAAGTATCCTATATTCAGTGTCTGCTTTTTTCCTAGTGTTAGTTACGTCTGTGAGAAGTTACAGCACACCTGGTTTTTTTAGTAGTTGCTTCATAGCTTGTACATCAATCTCCTTCGAACAGAAGGAGAGTGAAATGCACTCAAATGTAGAGTTTCTTAACAACCTATTTATTGTCAGTTACAAAGGATGCTGAAATTCTGCCAGTTCTCCTTTGGCTGCACAGCTAGGGGAAGAAAGCTCCCATATAGACTCCGTAAGTTTGTGTCATGGATGTCTTTTTGTAGTCATTGTTTTAAATTTTTTTCCTCCTTAATTTGTTAATGAATGATGATACTCCTATTTTCACAAGCAGTCCTGGAGTCCTTTCATCACAGAATATGTAGACATTGAGTAGTAATTTTAGTAATATTCCAGATATGTAGTTCCTGACTCAATAGATTTGTCAGTGTGGAATATGGGCAGATATATTTTCGCTAGCTTTTTTAGTTGTGAGTGTACCAGTAATTTGAGTATTTCGGGTTTTGTCTCCCTTCCCTCACCCCAATTCTGATGCTTCCAGTTGACTTTGTCACTTACTCTGACCTGTATATGGTGAGCATCCTCAAAAACTAAGGGTTGCTTAATTTATGAATCTAGAAGTGTAAGTGCCTGATTTTTTCATTCACCAACTCTGGAAAACTCATTAAGCCAATGGAGACCCTAAAATACTGAAACTGATAAGCATTATGGGTTACTCGATGAAGTTTATTATAATAAAACTAGTGATTTTTTTCCTCTTTTTGTCATTTAGGGCAGACCACTGCACAGGGAAGATCCTGGCTTTCTTTTTTCTCCACAGTAGCAAAGTTCTGTCTTCCCACGAAAGCAAAGTCAGTTGTGTTGCTGGGAGAATATTTATAACTTGAGGCAAACTCGGAACTAGTCACAGAAAATCTAAGGCACTTTGCAGTGAGAAGAGTATGTAATTGATGCACTATTGAAAAGCCAGTTACAAAATAGAGTTCAAGGTTGTTTTTATGAATTTCCTTGTTTAGTTAGGCCTTACTACTTTCTTTTGCCAGACATTTTCATTTCAGAAGTTAGACAGAAAAAGAGATGACTAAGCTTAGTTTCTAAGCTGAAAACTGGAAATGAGACTAGCTTTATAATTACAAGAAAAATGGAAAATTGTTTTGTTTGGATTTCAAAAAATTCAACTTAAGGTGAGATTTTTTTCTTTAACAATGTGTAGTCTATCTTTTTGTTCCTAAAGGCTTATTTTATGCGATTTGGCTTAACTCTGTGACCCATGGGGGTGGAATTCTTTATCTTGGCTTAATATAAGCAAGCTTTCAGAGTGTGTGTGGGTTATAGTCTGACTTTGTGCACAGAAAAACATCATCTTTTTATGTTGGTTTCTGGTTCAAGCCTAGCTGTTCAATTAAAAAAAAATTGTGTGTATTTTTTGTGTGATAACCAGCTTGGTAACTTTTGAGGAAGAAGCTTTAACTTTGCTTTTGTCCATTTCTGATGATGAACTCTTTTTTTTTTTAAACAAATAAAAAATCACTATGTGGTTAACACCTTTTTATGACTTTCAGAAAGGATCAGATGTAATTAACATGAGGAAAATCGCAAGTGTTAAGAACACTTCCTGATTCAGTGGATAGAAAAGTTAAGATCATTTGCTACTTATCTTCAGGTATATTCTGTGGTTACTTGAAATCCCATTAAGTTGGTCTATCTTTAAAAAATAATTATTATTTTGTTATTAACTCTCCTTTTAAAGAGTTTTTTGATGCAAGGAATAGTTTTGTTTCATAGCTGAAACCTTAAGAGAAGAACATGCTATTATTCTCTTATAACTGTTGTCTTTCAATGAAGAGAAACAGAGTTTTGATACCAATCAACCTGAAGGCAAATTCACAAATGTGTATTTCATTGTTTTCAATATAAATTTCAAGAGGTTAGGAAGTGAGACACAAAGCTGATGTAGGAGATAAACAAGTTGCAATAACAAGTCGTTTAAAAAAAAATTGTCAATCTGTATACCTAAGGTTCAGTTCCTGTAAAATATGGCCTGCATTGTAACAATTCTTTTCATAATTAAAATAACATTTAAAGTAAAAGTTCAAATTCACTTTTCCATGTGAACTTAGAAGAAGTTACAATTGGGCTTTTTTATGATTTGGTGATTAAGTAGACAAGTGGTGTACCTCATGGGTACCGTAATAGTTAACACCTGTTTCAACTGTTTCATATTTGTATTGGATGGGAACTTGGCAATCCAATATATCTTGAAAAGTGAAAACCTGATATGAAATATTTCATGGTATGGAAGAAATTAAAATAAACAGAGTACGGCTTAAAATATAAAATGCTTATTATGCACTTTTACTTCAGTCTTTTCTTGTATTTCTGAAACCAATGTTACCATTTTTGTGTAAAAATAATCCTAGTTTTTGTGAAGGTCAGTTAAGTAATTATTTAATACCAAAATATAAATACTGTTCTAAGAAAACAGTATTTCCTGAGTAGCTAAGGTTGGCAAAGATGAATAAATTTCTCAGTCAGTAGTCAATGCATGGTGTTAATTGCCATTTTATTTGATGTGGCTTCAGTCAAATCCCCTCAGGGGACAGGGACCACTGATGGAAGGGCATGGTGGTCATCGAAGGCTGGTGACCAGACTGGGTTTTCCAGAGCTCACCTGGAAATACAGTCCAAGTACTGATGCTTTCCTATTTCTCAATAAAGATGCAGCTGATCATTTGTCATTGTACGCAGTTGAGTTCAGGGAGTACTTTCATTGGCTTGGTAGTGCTTTTGCTATAAAATGTGATGTTAGAAAGTTAAAGAAGTGTTCTTTTCCTACTTGGGTCATATTTGTGGTGCCTGGTCCCACTGATGGAGGAGCCCATGGTTCTGGAGAAGTTGTAGGAAAGATAATTGGTCTGCTGCTTGTGCTTGTGGCTGGGCCCGAACACCTTCAGCTGGTGCGTACCAGAGCTGCCAGCAAAGTGAGCCCCAAACTCTTTCCCTAGGCACCTTCCAGCTAAATAAGACTGGGGAACTGTTCCAGTAAAAGCCGCTTTTCCTTCTAAGTATAAAGCCAGATCTAGTCCCTCCATAGCTGTGCTGTCAAACAAAGGAGAGCAGCACATAGTGGAAGGGAGCAGCAAAGGTGGTTCCGTTTGATGGCTGCAAACATTCTTAAATAAATAAATAAAATCTGTCTTCCACAGAACTTCTTGGGCTTTTCACTTTAAAAACAGCTGTGTGGATAGTGAGGGCTTTAGTGACCTGCATCTCTGGGAAGAGAGCTCTTGAAGTCTTTTGTTTTTAATCATTATTTGAAGTGGCATTTAGCAGGTCGTTTAATAACTGAACTGCCCTTCTTGACATAGGATTTCCTAGATCAGGATTAATGATGTTGCCTTAAGAGCTAGGCATGAGTGTTTTGTCTTAATGTTGTTTGTTACTGGTATGGTGTTTTGCAAACACTAATTTTGTTTACAAAGTCAGAAAATGCAAGGTTCTTGTCTATTAAAATCTGAAAGCTTATTTCAAATTTAGTGGTCAGATGGGATTACGTTGTGTCTTCCGTGTGCCAGCCCCTCTGTCTCCCCTGTTTGAAACTCCTGAATACTACTTTTTGAAGAGAAGTTGGTTTCATTATGACATTTTAATTAATGTTAGTGAGATTAGTAAAATAATCTGCCAGGGTATGAATGTCAGATATAAATTCTGAGAGCTTTTCAATATGATATTTCAAAGATGAGATTTGTTTAGAAAGAAGTCGAGCTTAGGATGCAGTGACCTAGCAGGCTTTTCTTCCTAAACACAAGCTAATGCTTGCTTTTATCTGTTTGTCTGATTGAGATCAACTTCAGTAACTTACTAAATTGCAGCTCATTGTAGTGAACACTGTAAAACACTGTAAAAGCATTTCCATTTTTAATGACTTATGCATAAATTTCATAACTTTCTGGAATATTTTTGGGCTCATTTCCCTACAGAAGATACTGGATTTGTGGTGGTGTTTGAACAAAACCTGTTTAGCCTTCTTATTATGAAAGAAATAGGTACCTTTTTCCTCATGTCTGGCAACTGTTGCTGTTTTCAGAAGCAGCAGATCTGTCTTTGCCTCCTTTGGAGAAGAAGAAAGGCTTCAGGATAATTTCATGTTAATACTAAATGCTTCACATACATGTTAGAAACTAGAGAGAGAGAGAGAAGCAATATATACATATTGTTTCTATAGTTTGCGTGTGTCTAGACACAGACACACATACTTAGTTCAGAGGTAAATTTAAATTAAAATGTATGCAGTTATAGGTAGGATCCCCAAGTTTATGAACTATTGCTGAAACTTCTCATTTTTTTTAGTGTAATTTCTCTTCCTCAGAAATAAACAAGTAAATTCTAAGAAGCTAAATAATATAACAATAAAGCAATATCATAGGTATGAGGATGAGGGAAGGCGAAAGGGGGAAACAACTGGAAAATAGCTAACCTAACAGGAAACAGAATATACTGCTTCACACAGGCTATCTTGATTTCAAACTTCCTTAGTTTTTTTGTTTTCTTTTCTAGAGAAAGGTACTACCTTAAGTCTCACTCAGTACTTTAGGCTCCTGTTCGGAATGTTTTGTTATTCAGATGGTAATAAGTAGGCCACCTTAATATTCAACAACTGTCTTGTACAAAAAAATAAGCACAGGCATAACTCTTAAGGGATTAAGTGCATAATGGGCACAGAGACACAATACTGAAATATTGCAATGTGTTTTTAATTGTGCGAAGAACTGCTTTAAGGTACAGCAACATAAAACTTCAGTGCCTTTCAAAAAATGCAGTACAGCCTTCCCTGCCTTTTGGTAGATATTGTGAGACCTGACAAACATCTCACGTGCTGAGAAGTTATAATGAAAGACCATATCTTCGTTGGACAGTATAACAACTGAAAACACTGAATATTAACTAAAGCAGTTTCTAAATGCCATTTGCTCTAACTTCATTATTCTCCATACAACTGTGTTTTTGTTTTTCTGTGACCTCAGTTTAGGATGCTCTCATTCCATCCTCTTCCTTACCGTGTCAATGCTTGTTGGAGTCTCTGTGTGTCATACAGTTGCTGGTGGGGCCAAGCTGTAAATCAGGTCACCAGAGTGATTCAGATTAAACCTACAATAAAAAGCTTGGAATTTGCTTTGTCAGCATTCTGCTTAAATGCCCTGCAGAGCATCACTGCTGTTATCTAAGCCATCTCTATTTGTATTCAGTTTAGAAATCATATATTTGCAGCTGGAACAAAATCTGTCTATTCTCCAAGCTACATCTTCAGCCTCCCATCTGTCATCTTCTCTTCTACAGTTTATCTTCTGTACCCTCTGATTAAAAGCACATTGGGCCTATGTTTCATTTGAAATAGTGTGGTGGTACTCACTTCCCTAACGTGTTTCATAACTATTCCCGAGTTAATGGAAAACTTGTAAAACCAACTTCCATCTATGAAATTTTGTTTTTGTTTTTTTGCTAGTACCTGTAGCTTGTAAATCTGAAAAACTTTAATTTCCAGTGTTCTCTGCTTCCAGAAACCCTGTTCTGGTGAAACTCGCACCAGTTTTCTCTTCTCTTACAGGCACTTGTGGGTTTTGATGGTGAGGAGGGCACTGTTCTCTTCTCAGTTTGTGGCATTGTGGAGTTTGGAATTGCTCTGCAGCAAGATGACTGCTTGCTAGGCTTCACTTGGTGCCTCTGTTTTGACTGTACATGATTTAAATAACATGAGCTTCTGAGTTGTGTCAGGCAGAACTTTGTAGTCTATAGTTTCTCCATGGTATTTAAGTGGTGGGGTTGGTATTTTCTGAGAAACCTGGTTTAAATGTAGTGGTATTGCTTCCTCTTGTGTAGAAACAGTAGTCTCATGTCACTAGCTTGTATCTGCTCAGTTGCATTTGTTCCTTGATTGTATTAGCTGAGTTAATGCTAATTTAAGAGTTTGGATTTGCTTGTATAATCGGAAGAGCAGGGAGAGTTTAGTGGGAGCAGTTTTTTAGAGCTGGAGTTGAGGGGCAAACCAGAGGTCTACTTTGCATGAGAAATAGAGAAAAAATCACAATGACAATGAGTTTCTCCAGCAATCCAATACTACTCAGGAAACTCCACTCCCTTCTAGGAGTTTTGTTTGGAGGCATTCCTTTTTCTGGGGGAAAAAAAAAAAATTATGCTCTTCATAATTAGCTTGCTTCTGGAAGACCTACTGTGTTTTGAATTTGTTGCTATGTCTTGAGTTGCAACACAGATAATCTGTAACATATGCTATATGTGAACAGTTGTATCATTTTAAGTGCAATCATTTACATTATCTAAGTATACAGCTAGAGGTTTAAATACACGTGGGAGAGAATCCAGTCCTTAATCCAAGTATTGTTCTTGAAACCGTTAAGCTGTAGGATTGCTTCTTAGAAGCTTGCAAGCCCTGTTCTGAAATGATGTTACTGTTGCTGTGTTTCCTGCTACCTCTTCCAAAAGTACTCTTAAGGCTGTATACTTTGTTCACTGCTGATGTGGGTTTAGGTTAGTTATTCATTCTTCCTAGAGTCACTCTTGCCTTTTTTGTAAATATAAATGTCCTAGTCTGGCCCCTAGAGTACAGGGAGCGTTTTGGTGTGCTGGCACGCACACTTCCGACCATGCCCCTTCTCCCTGCTCATCCTCTCTGAAGCTGAAGTCCTGGGAACCCGCAGACCTAGCCCATCGTGTTGTGCCATTTGACACAACAAGAAGCATGTTGGGTATGAGGATGAGGGTGGTGTTCTCCATTTTGTCTTTTTTTTCCTACAAGCGGCACTGGTATGAACAGTTTTTCTTTTTTTTTTTCCCCCTCTGAAGGAGAGTCTCTTCATGGACTCAATATTTTCACCTTTCGGCCTTTGATTTCCTAGGCTAAGCAGGTCCAGATGTTTTCCCTGCATGATGAGTTCATATTTGCCCATTGCCAAGCCATACTGGCAGCCACATTCAGAACAACTTCTAGTTTCATGTCATCTTTCTTGACTGTTTTTCTCAAGTGTTCAAAAGCACCCGTGCTTCGGGTTTGTACAGTGGTACTGTTCCAAGTATCTAGGGCTGCTTTTGGTTTTTCAGCTGCATTGAATGTAGCAGCTCAGGATCACTGGTAGAAAGCACGTGTTGCAAAAATTCACTGGATAACAAGCAAATGTAACACCAATATGTGCTTAGATTGTTGTGGTGCTTTCTCCGTCTAAATAAACCAAAGAGTACTGAGAATTGCATTAAGGTATGATATTTCCCTTTGATATAAAAAAAAAAAATAGGACAATACAGAAAAACTGTTATTAGCATGATTCAGGCGTAATACAATGCTTATTCTTGTTTTGATTCTAATTCTTGATCTAGCAAATGCTGTGCCCTTCTAGCTTTCTTTTAATCATCTTATTAGTAGAATTACATGGCAAAGCACGCAATGTGAATAAATCATTAGACTTGGATGACCATATTTATTTTGTAACTAACATATAGATCAATGCATAGTAGCCCTATTATGCAAATAAAAACATCTGCTTGGACTTGATCCTCAGCAAGTGACTTGCAAAAAGTTGTTCCAAGTATTAGTCAGTTGTTGATAAATGTCTATTGCATAAGAAAAAAATTACCCAGAATTACAATTTCACAGTAGCCTGGACTCATTGATGATTTCTATATGTAGACGTAGAAATTTTCTCCAAGGTATTTTGTAACCAGATCTCATTTTTCTTTTACAGCTGCTGCTGAGGGCAAAGGGAAAAGTGGGGAAGACTTTTTTCAGAAGGTATGAAAGATATTTTAATTCTATATCAGTAATTGACTAGATGAAAAATTGTTTGTCGTTCATTCATGAGATCAACTAATTAAACTTACTGTGCACTTACTGTGCAGTTTACACTGTATTGATCAAATCCATTTTTGAATGTTTTTGTTATTTACTAACTATCAGCTGTGCGTGGACTGTGATGATAAAATGTTCTTTGATATATTCTACTGTCATTCACACAGCAGCTTAATTATTCTTTAACAAAGTTTCAAACTACGCATTATGAAAGTATTTTGCCTGGTAGCAGGGGGTTCATCTAAAAGATGTTGTGAGGTGGTCTTAACGTTTTTGTCTGGATAAACACTACATCCTGTTATTGAAGAACTGACATGAGACTTATTGTGCTATCATTGAAAGCATAAATATTTGGTTGAGAAATGCAAAGTTCTTTTAAGAAAGAAATGTACAGTCCACACAGTGATTCAATAAAGTCTGTGGTTAGACGGAGGCATGGAAGGACTGGAAAAAGTAGTCCCGCAGCAACTAAACTATAAAGAGAAACATGAGCAAGAGTAATGACTTTGAAATTGCTTTTCACAAAGCAACATGTTTTTTATGAAGTGTGTAAAATATTGAGTTAATGAAGATCTGCATGCAGTATGCAAATAAAAATGAGCTATTTTGTCTTTCTGTACTACAGAGAAGACAATGCAAATCTTCGTGTTGTATCCTCAAATGCCTTGAAACTCCTTTTTGACTGGCTGTTAAACAAGTATAGTTGTCCATATTTTCCATGTTTTGTTCATAGTTAGAGATGGTACTTCTAAAAGGTATCATCTTAGATGCAAAAGAACACTTTATCCTGTATGTGGTCATCAGATGCTTCGATCAAGGCTGGAGGGGAGGAGTAAGTGTACAGGCAAAATATCCTTTTTAAAAACTATTGTATGGGAGTCTTCAGATTATGTTCTTGACTGACAAATGAGTTACTTTTCTGAATGTGTTTCTTGTGCTAAATTTTCCAATATTACTGTGCACAGAGGAGAAGGCGTCGATAATTCTTTCTTATGATTTTATCAAAATGCATGGGATTTTTTAACTTGCTGCAATGAAGCTGAGCCATAGTAGCAGATACTTCATTCTACACATCATCTGTTTTACAGCACAGCATTTTCTCATCCTTGTGTAAAATTGCTTAATTCTTGAAGCTGTGAACCAGATATTTCCTCTGTGTGGGCTTGAGTAACTTACATATTTGGTGTGTTGTATACTTGATTGTTTACTGTAGATATAACGTACCTTACAATTACACAGTTAGTAGTATATCAAAAAAATACTGGTTTGAATTTAATAGGAAAATGAAATGTGCTATGTGAGTGAGAGTACACTACTTATCAATATCAATGTGTTGTCTATTTTGGCATTAATATATTGTCATATGCCTGTGTAATTATTATATAGGCACAGCGTGGATACAGCAACAGGTTAAAGCTGCTTCACTTTAACTGTCATTCTTCTTGGTGACTCATCAACTGTGTAGTTTAATTTAGATTAGTGAATCTTTTGTGTACATACACATGATACTACAGCTAATAAAAACAGATGGAAACTATCTTCTTTGCAAGTTTTCTCTATTGTTCAAAAAAAATCTTTGGACAGTTGCTCATAGCTTACTCACCATCTCTGTCTGTGCAGTTTCCTTTAATCAGATTTATGCTTGTTCCTTTCTCTTATGTGAAATGAGTAAGGCAGAATTTCTGGAGGTAAAATGAAGACTTTTCATGTGTTTCAGGTTGTGTAGTGAGGAAGAAACTGATTTGGAGCATTGGAAACATATTGCAAACCAAGGCAGCAAGATACTTTCAGAAACTTAATACAAATTCAGAGGTGTAGTGAATGCATTTTTAAAGTAGCTTTTGAAATGGTCCTTTCTTCAGGGCTGTGTTGTCAGACTTGGGAGTTGAGTGATGAGGGGAAGTGCATCACTCTTAAGTGACATCAAGAACTGAGGGTATAATTGGCATAAATACTGCCATGTATAACATCTGATGACAAACTATACACCCAATGTGTTGAAATTGCTGTGGGTTAGAAGGAGTGGGCCAGATGAGAGAAGTTTTCATATGAATGCTGAAATGACCGAAGCAACAGGACAAAGACTGAAGAGGGTGATTCTGTATGTCAAGACACAGACAAAGAGGGAGGAGAGAGGAGGCCAGTACTGGAGGGAGAGAGACAATGCCAAGTGCTTGGAGATGGCCCGACTTGATGGCTGGACAACAGCAGACAGCACTCAGTTGATATAAGCTAGACCTCAGGAGGAACAGAGTTTACTCATGATCCCTGAGCTGGGCTTAAAGTCAAGACTGAGCTGGGATCATTAAGCTACATATAGTGTGCTTTTTAACGAATCTGTTGTGTTTTTAAGGGGTTAAGTTAACACAAGTTTTGTGGTGCTAAGTCTTTTACTTAGAACAGTTGGGGGGTGGGGGGAACCTAACACAGACTAATGTGGATTTTTCAAAACACCTGGAAGCTGCCAATAATTTAACAAGGAATACATAAATAACGTGATAGTTTTTTCTCCAGAGTGCTCTGGTCTGCGGTTCAGTGGCAGATAATCTTAAATAAGCATGGATCGGTTGGCTGTTGTATTGCATACAATTGATGTAAAAGATCCTTGTAGACCTTACTCTATATATTATTGTCCTAATTTATTCTATGTGAGTAATACATAATATAAAATTATTACTTGTTCTTGATCCAAAGCCGATTTGCAGTTCATGGTAGAATTTTTCCATTGAGTTCCGTAACATCTGGTTCACTCCTCATAGGCAAGCAAGGCCCTTCCCAGACAAAGCCAAGACATTGTTTCAGGGAACATATAATTTATGTAGCACTATAGATATGCATGGCACTTCTATATAAAATGTAAGAAGGTGGTGGGTCTCTGCCCTGAAGAGTTTATAATCCAAAACAGATGAGGGTTGGCTATATGGACAGAGGGGAATTTAATACATTTGTGCTTGCTTTTGATTCTTGCCTCTTCAAGTCTTTAACTGTTTGGAAATCTTAGTGCTAAATGCTAACCATTCAATCTGCAATTTATCAGCGCAACAGTGTATGTGGAGCCTTAATCATGGGACTGTCAACAGTATGGTGGGAGATGAGTGGATGTTGGGGTTTAGTAGAAGCTGGGTGGGGTTCTTAGGCTACTGTAGGACTGCATGTGCAGATGGTTCTGTGGAAATGCCTGCATGGGGTTCTGCCCAGGTGCCCGACTCTAGGTCGGGTGTAAGCTCCTCATTCAGCATGGTTCAATGTGTTTGTGTGTTAGTCACACAAGCCCCAATGGGCTTTTGGAGCATTTCTGAAGGGGCTCTTCAATTCTTTCTTTCCTGGCTTTCAGTTGTTTGCAGAATTTGGTTTTGTGGAAAACAGAACATACTACCTGACTGCTGTAACTTGTGGCTTTTATTGTTTCTGAATGTTTGAGATTTAGATCTTTTTAATCAGAGGAATGGTCGTTGTAGGAATTCATATTCATTGACAAGGTTGCAGACATCTAGTTTGTTTTTCTAAGACACCACTGGATTTAGATGAAATGTGTGTTAAATACTTATGCTTCTCTTGACTGCAGTGGTTATTACTCACTGAAGGGAATGTAATCATGCTTGGAAGAGTTGGAAGTGTAAAGATGCAAATGGACAAATGTGTGTACCAAAATCTCATCTGCTAACAGGTTAGGCAAGTAACGGAAGACTAAGGTTTTCTTTCCACATTTTCTTTATTTCATTAAATGAGTAGGACCTTCAAACATACTGCGGTCATTTTGAAAGCAGTATTTGGTGAAACCTTCCTTAAAGCTAGCTACTTTTCCAGTGTAGAGATTGGAAAAACAGTAGCAATAAGAGATTTAAAAACAACAAAAAAAAGCGATTATTTCAATATGCGAAAAATAAGAATATCTAACTGAATCTTTCATCACTTTTTTGTTAAATTCCTTTTCCATATGTATTAGTTATTAATGAATGTACATTACCTTTTGTTTAGGAGGCTCTGGTAGCAAAGGCAATAAGCAAGCAGCCTCAAGCCCTGTTTATTTATCTAACAGAGCTTGTTTTGCAACATCCTGTATTTTCATTTGTATGCAACTTTTTTTGAAAAACATTTTTTGAGTTGACATTAGGCAAACCTTAACTTTTGCAAAAATAAGAACAAAGTTCCTATGTAAGTATGTACAGATACAAATAAAACTAAAAAAAATTTTGTATGCTGTAGGTCAGGCTGGAAGTTGGTCAGTCTTCCTTCTTAAGCTTTGAACATGAAATGTGTAGGTAAAGCTGTAAGTGTGGGTGGCTTAGGGTACTTCCAAGCATTACAAATATTAGTCATTGACCTGAGACTAAGATGTCCCAGGTTGATTATAACCTATGTTCAGTGGTAACATCTGAAGGGCTTTCCATGTGTCTTCATCCATGACTTCTCTGAAACTATGTATTTGTAATTGTTTCCGTAAGACTATACTCTCATTTCTGGTGGCAGTAGTGCAGCTATTGGTTTCTTCCAGTGCTTTTGATTTTGCTAGCGAGACATAGTGAATTCATGCTTATTTATACGTTATCATGGGTTTTTGTCTCGTTCAACTGCGGGAGCAGTTGTGAACTGCAGAAACTGGTTCCACACCTTCCATTGTGCTAGGTAGAAATCAGTCCTTATCTGCATTAGCATTAAAATATGCTTTATGTCAAGTTTGGCTCATAGCATGGGACAAGGATTTATTAAGGCCATACACTTCCAGAATTTGCTTCAAACACCTGGCTGTGCTAGTCTGTGGTGGGAATGCTGGCATGAGCTTCTAATTTATGTTCAGCTTCCTCTCATTTCGCTTCCCAGGAAGAGGAAGCGACTGCTCAGGGATGTTGGTATGGATGAGAGAGTTGAAAGAATGTCATAGTAGTCAACATTTGCAAGAAATCTTCAGACTAAGAGTTTTTTGTCTCCCTTTTGGTAAAACCACACCCAGTGGAAAGAAGGAAACTATTTAGGTTGGATCAGTTACTCTAAAAAGGTAAATTGAGAATGTTTACTTTAACATTTTGCTTAGTTCAGGCAGAGCTAAGTGGTGGGAAGACTTCATTCTTGTGGAAAACTGCATTCATGGCATCTCTACTGTAGTGATCATTCTGTTAAGGGAATGGAGTATTACAAGAATTTTTTTTTTAAAAAAAATCATGAGCTTTAGCTTGTTCTCTGCTTCTGATATAATAGGTACAATCTTGAGAGTTAGCCTGTAATATGAAATATGCTGTCTGATAGGCCTAATTCTTGAAGTCACCACTGTCCCTGCTGAGCTTGTAGTGGATAATTCCCTTAGTCAGAAACAATGGGCACTTTGATCCCTTACTATGGAGTGACTCTGCTTCGCTGTGTGGAGCTCAGGCCGAGCTCCAAGTGAATCACAGTTTCACCTGAAGTCCCATTTTATACAATCTTACTGCTATACTTCAGCTTTTGTGTAAGATCTCTTGCGCTGTAAAGCAACAGAGAAGGATCAATTTGTCACTGCAGCCTCTGAGATGCTTAATCCTTTTCACTCTGAAAGCAAAGTCCTATCTTAAAATACAGATGGATTTTGGTCCTCACATGCCTGTACTCCTCCTGAAATAGTGGGGAAAGAGGAGGTGAGTGAGACTGATACATACGAGTAACGTACTCTGGGTTCCTGACTCGCAGGAAGGGGACTGCCTGTTCACTTTAAAGTGGACCCTGGTTTAAAGAATATTCTTTCCCAGTTCGTTTCAGGTAAAGTGAAGGTTAAAAAGATGTTGGTTGGTCTGTCTGTTCCCTTGCACCCTCTCCATTCCTAAACTGACAATGTCCTAGTGCAAAAGGAAACAATATAGCTTTCCACAGCCATATCCATACAGGCAACTTTCCCCAATTTTCTCTTTACTGATGGAGTTTTTTACTAGTAACCTGAAAATTTGAATTCTAAACCTCATTTTGTTTACAATGCTGCCCTTATTGCATTTGTTTACAATATGATGATTAGCCTTTTGAAGTTTTATCAGCTGATAGCTGTTGATCAACACTATGACTAAATTACTACGTTGCCTGTGATGTTAATCTTGTTGTCTAATTTTAGCTTCCCTGTCTTGTCATCCTGCACATGCTTGCTTTACTTCTTGGTAATGACATTAGTAATAGCTATGAATACATACTGAAGATGATGAATTTCTTTAATCTGGGTTAGGATATAGTCCTTTAAAACATCTTGCTTGCTCATTTGTGGAAGTCTTAAAGTCTGCACACATGGAGCACAGAGTTATTGGTCATGAGAAGTTAAAGGAAAACATGTTAATATTTTTGCTTGGTTTGATGTGAAGCTGTAGAAATATATTATTTGATTACAGACATGTTTTCTGTTGCATTTTTTGTACCTGAATCTAGGTTAGTTGGAAAATTCTGAATGATTTTGACTTGTTTGGATAACGTTATTTTGGCATTTAATGAAGCTAATTTTGAATTTAAATCAGTTTAACAAAGATGGACTAATACACATGTGAGGATCAAATTCCTGCAGTACTGAAACGAATAACGTGTAGCAGAATCATGAAAAAAATATGGTTTTGCAACTATTGAACCTTATCCGTATTGGGTATCCCAGATGATAGTTTGTAAAACTATATTAACATTAACCTTTCAAAGACAGGTAACATTACAGGAGAAGGACTAGCAAAGTAGTTGCATACAGATACTTTGTAAAATGCGTAGGGTTTCTGGCAGTTGGAAAATAAAATAGGAAAATTAGATACCTCTACCCCACCCTGCAAGAGCTGCATACATTCATCTCCTTGCACCTGGGAGGGCATTTTTCATATCGCTCCTTGCTATACAGAAACTTGTGGAACTGGGGCTCAGTCCTTGTCCTCCCTATGCGTGGTTTGGTTGCATATTTTTAAGTAGTTTACACTTGCATAAGCTGTTAATCTAGAGCAATCTCTATTAAGTACAAATTTGTTTCCTATGTTTTATACTTTTAACTTTCACTGTGCTGCCAGTTTGCATAACAGATTATTTTCTCTGCTACGAAAGAAAACAAACTGTAAACTCTAAATTGTGTTTTAGCCTGAAAGTTGAGGATGACTTGGTGCTGGCTAGTACTGCTTGTGTTCAGAAGTATCCCTTTGCTTTTACCTGCAGACAAGTACCATTAATGCTGTGGAGTCAGACACATAGTACAGTGGGGTTTTTTTATGTGTAGTAGTTCTAATGGAAGCAGGGAATTCTGGTTTTGAATTTCAAATGTAGACCATCTTGGAGGGAGGAACCGGGAGAAAAGGCTTGAGATAGGAATCCATTGCTATATTAAAAATGTGGGCCAGACTTACAGATGAGCTTTGCACCAAGCTTTGGGCTGAATTTTGTCATCTCTTCTTTTTAACATCTTACATCCCCAATATTTCCTCATCAAACAGTAGTCTTTGGTGCTCTACCATCAATTTGTTCTGGCTTTGGCATCTCAAACACTCTGGCCTGACCAATTTTAGAGGCTGAACTGAGACTGCCAGTTCCTGGGTAACCGGATAACTTTACACGATTTCTTTTATCTTGTTCTTCCTTCCCATCCTTGTTCTCCCTCTGCTTCCTCCCCTGCCCCTCACACCCCCAAAAAACAAACAAAAACAACAAGCCATTAAATATAATACTCCTTTTGGTTCCAGCTACACCCATTGCTCTGTTCTTGCTGCCAAAACTCTTGTTCAGGGATTAGTCATCCTCTCAAATTACTGCTGCTTCACCATTTTTGCATTAAAAGAAGTATCAGCCCTTGCGGAACTTTACTTGTCTGCTGTGGCTCTTTAGCTCAGGTCTTCTCCTGCTTTTAACAAAATAATTTTTATTTCCATGAAAGCTATACTCCATGTTTATGGAGTGCACGTTTATCACTTACACTAGACTGAGCCAGTGTAAGATTAACAGTACTATGTGTCACTTTTATCTTGGTTAAATATTTCACTATTTATTCAAGGTAGTTTTAGGTGTAAAGGAGAATTAACAGGCATAAAATGAGGATGATCTTTATCTTGTGATAAGATAAATGTGATCAAACTACTCCAGTATCTCTCATAGTATTTTCAGTTAAGTACTGAATTAACTTTTGTCTTGAATAATATTTTATATAACACTTGAAAAAAGAAGTGCTTAAAAATCTGTATCAGGTGGTGGGTGACAGTAAAGTTCCATCATGTTTTATCTCCTTTTTGTAAGAAACCTGGCTTCAGCGTGTTTTTTGATGCTTAAAAAAGGGATCTGATTTGATAGAGCCTTTGTTAAAGCTCACTTTATTATTCCAAACCATTCTTACAAATCTTTTGCAGTTATTTAATGTTAAGATAACTCAACCAGCATTATGACTTAACTTCACTCCTTAAGTATTCCCCATGTCATCCTTTAAATAATGTATTCCCTATGAATAAAGGAATTAAAATGTACTTGTAGAAGAGCAAAAAGATATACCGTAGAGTTCAGGGATTAGTTGCGCTGAGAGGAGTCTGGTTGGGTGTCAAGGGTAGCAGTCTTTGCTTCTACCTGTAGAGGTTGGTTAAGTCAGGAGATGATCAATGCTTGCCTTGTCTTTCTGCACTTGCAAGCGTTAATGAGCAACTGTTTGGCAGTGTTTTGGATCTGCATAAAGAGTCTTAATTTTATGACAGTAAAACTACCATGCCATCAATATTGTTTCTGGAAAAATGTATTAGTAACGTTTTGAAAGGCAGTTTCCATGTTTCTACCTTTTTGCTATTGCTGCTCCTGGATTTCATTTTTTTCTGTGCTGTCTTGCATAGTAACTTTCATCTTTGTCTTCTATAAAATTGATATAATGAACTTTCTTGAGATCTAGGGGAGAAATGATTCCCCAAAACCAGACGTTAAAAAAAGGATGTGGATACAGTGATGTAACAAAACTGTTAGTCATCTTTCCTTCAGCAGTCATTTATGATTCCCAGGGTACCTGTTATTCTCAATAAACTTTGCAATCTGTGGTAATCCATAAAGAATTGCAGTTTTTTAACATGATAGAGATTCAGCTCCAAAATATGATTACCAAACACCTACTTATTTCTATTATGACTTTTATGTAAATAATCCTGCTTAGCCTCTCTCTCACTGTCTTCATCCTACCCACACACATGAGATTTTCTTTTTTTTCCCCATTTGCTCTTTCCCTTGACTTGTTAGATTAGCATTACTTCAAACTTTTCAATTTTAACTTCATACTGCTTGGAAAGATTGTATCTTATTTGGTCCTGCCTTTTCAACTTGCTGCAAGATGACTTTATGCTAAGAACTGCTCTCTGTGAGACATGTAAACAAAGGGCTGCAAATAACATGGAGTGACTCCAAAGATATTCTGAATATAGGTCAGGCCCTGTCTTGACTGTACACTGTGGTGTGCTTATCTGTATGAAAAGGCAGTTTCAAAGTCAGAACCGTGATCTAGGACATCATTATTTTCCCCTACAGTGTTCTTTTTTGCTTTGTCATTTAACCTGCTGAAGGAAACCAAAGACCTGTCCCCACTCCCCTAAGGGGGATTAAGATCCCTTTCAGAAGGGTAAAGCAAGCTAGAGGAATCACTGCTCAGTTCCCTCCCTTGCTTCTCGTCCACCTCTGTTTTATGTTGCCTCAGAGACAAGAATGACTTGTTGTCATGGCTATGATCACCTGTAGATATTCAGTTTAACTCTCTTTTGTACAATTTACTCAACCTGTCTGCTCTAGCTGTTTGGCAAGAAGTAATTTTGCCTCTAGCCTTGAGAATGTTGGAAGTAGTTCTTGCTGGGGAAGAGTTTTTTAATTTCTTGGTGAAAATTAAAATGGAGGTTCGTTGCCTGCATTATCTCCACTTACTGAAATCTTAGGCCCATGCTTACAGTATATTCTTGATTTTATTGGAATGTTGGTGTTTTTAAAATTATTTCTTTTCAGCTAAAATATTTTATGCAGGGTGTTGAGCTTGGAGTGTTTGTCACCAGGCCCTGTGACAGGATTTGCAGTCTCCTTATCAGAAATGGACCATGGTGGTCTCTGAAAGAGTCTGAGTAGCAAAGCTAAGTACCTTCTGGTAACTTTCGTTGTTTCATAGTTGAAAGCAAGGTACTGCAGTAATTTGTATGTTTACACATAAGTGCTCAGTGCTGCTTTAGATGACTGAGCTGCCTGGCAGCGCTGCCCTGGCAGTGTAGGCCTCCTGTGTGTCCTGTGACCCGTGGGCCTGCCACGGGAGGTAGCCTCGTCCGCAATGGAGTGAGAGACTTAGCTTTGAGCACCTGACTTCTTCTAGTCTTTCTTTGTTCAAAAGTAGTTTTGGTTGTGTTTTGGACCTGTCACTGGAGTGGCTTTCTCACTGATGCATGAGGTTAAGTGTGCAAAATTTCAGGGGGCAATTAGAATTGTGCTGTAGGTTACCATTTGTGCTGCTTTGTGCTAAGGCAGTGAAGGCTGAAGTACCATCTAAACTCAGCTGGGGTTTTGTCGGTGTTGGTGATCTACGCCTAGGTGTGTGTGTGTTTTTAATGTGCAAAGAGGAATGCTAGGAAAAGGCTTTGAAGACAAGAACTCATCTGTTCAAAATGCTACCTGGACAAATGAATAAGAACTACTAGTGGGCATGGAATTTAATTGCTCTGTTTTTTTAGTACCATGAAAAATTCAAGTATCTTTAAAAAAAAAAAAAGTGTTCTTAAATATAGATTGTGACAAATGTACTTTTTCTAAAAATGGAATTTAATTTGGGTGTTTAAGGTTTTGAATGTAATTTTTCATTAAGTACTCTACATGTTAAAAAGGCATATATATTTTCTGTTGTACTTAGAAAGCTTAAACTGCGGAAGCTAGTTTCCCACACTGAAAGAGGGATTTCTCATTGATGAAATGAATGGCTTTTTTTTTTGACAGCTTTGCTTGCACTTTTGAGAAGTTCCTTTTGTCATTTCAGTTTGAACGACGAGCTGGTTGTTGAGCTAAAGTTGAGAAAACCAATTGCAGAAACACCCTGGCAGATGCAAAAACTTACAGGTTCCTTTCTTACCCCTTTTTGCTTTCACTTGTGAATAAGGGCTAAGGCAGAAATGGCTAAGATGCGCAAATCACAAAGGCCAGAAAATCAGAAAGATAAGTTCTTAACAACACAAATGATAAATAATACTGCTTTCATTTCATGTGTTGTTTCTAAATGAAGAAAAGCCTGTTCAATAGGTTCTTTTTCATCTGCTGTGTGTAAAATACTTCCTCTGAATTCTAAGATGCTTTGGGGTTTTAGGGGAGTCTTGATTCATTGTTTCTTTGCATTCAGGGCATTCCAACTTCCATCCAAAATCAGCCAAACAAAAATTACAAGACAGTAGGCAATTATATTTTAATGTAAAAACTTGCCGAAGTGCTTAAACTATAAATTTTTCAAATAAGTCGAGAGTAGCTGGAATGCAAGGAGGCCGAAAGCTTTTCTTCCAGCTGCCTGAGCTGGAATTTTTTTATTTTTATTTTTTCCCTTTTCTTGAAGACCCAGTGATTTGCAACTGGAGCCAGTTTTTCAGGGTCAGGGCACAGCCACATTTGTTTTGTTTGTGTCTCACAGTATCTTCTCATCTTCTGTGTACTCTCCACTGAGGGTAACTTGTATACTTTGGTTACATAAATTCCATGATTTCTTTTGGGAGAAGGGGAGAGAAGTAAAGATGGAGATAAATAATTACTTAGGAGTTCTCTCATTTTGAGGAGAAGAACCTTGAGATTATTTACTATGTGATTAAAACTTGCTGCCAAATGTGCATCCGCTTTTTGGTCAGTTGGTCGTTCAAGGTGGGGAGAGCATCGATTAGTGTAAACCCTACCACTTATTTTATCTGAAATGAAGGGAAACCTAAGCACAGGTGCTCTTCAGCAGTCTTAGATGGTCATGAACTCAGATTTACTCATCCCTAGACTGAATTTCTCCTAAATGTTTTGTAACTGAAGTATTTGTACAATTAAAAATACGTGTATATATGTATATCACTTGCAGAATGAGTTCTGTGTTGTTTGGCTTATTTGAGAGCAGTACTATTGTTTTCGGGGTATGTCATAACACTGAGTTTTCACTAATAAAAGTATTCCATTGCAACATGCAGTTCAGGTTTTCATGGAGTGATTCCAAATTTGTTTCAGGGATGGGGGGGGTGGAGACCAAAATTCTGGTTAATACTGTTTTTGGCACTTAAAACTGAATGGCTTCAAATGGTAAAATAGAATTAAAGGTTGATGTGATGGTGACCTATGCTATGCAGAATTTTACTGTGGCACGGTTTTCAGGATTGTTACCTGCAAGTTTAACAGTTATAGGGAAAAACTCAGCTTCTCGATTTCTAGAGTTTTGTGACCCCTCCTGCTGTTACAGTAAAATATCAATTAAAAAAAAATAACCATAATAACAACAAAGATGATGAGTTAGGAAGTATACAAAATACAGCTTCATGCAGTTTTGGTCCTCTTCATAAAACTTCTTGAGCTCTATCTGGTTATTGTAGTATGTGACCCTTACTTTTGAAATACAGCTTAAATTCTTCTTAAGGGTTCCTACAAAAACCCTAATTTCTCAAAAATAAAAACAGAAGTTTTTTTCCATGGCAAACCGTTTTAGACAGTTATGATTCTGAAGTTGCTTGACAGGCAAGAGAAATTATTTACCTGGGTGAAAAAAATAAGTGCTCTAGCAAAAAGGTTTTTTTCCTATACAATATGGGGTTTTAAATATATGGAAAGGATGATGATTACAGTCAGCTTGGAATTTATCATGAAGTTTACTGTTTAGAGTTCAAAGCCAGTAATATTCTGAGCATGCTTATACTTCAATAAATGCACTTAATTTAAATGCATCCAGACGTTTTTCTGCGTAACTACCTAAGACAGGAGATAAACTTGTCTTTATAGTGATGAAATTGTGAGCCTTCCTTTTGGTCTAATGTGGTAATTTTTATCCTTGCATTCTCGGAAGAGGTTGAAGATATTAGGTGGCCAAATCTCAGTGACTGGCAATCAGACCTCTTTTTCTTTGAAGATCTCATAGGCATCTTGTATGTCCCCAGAATGTGTGCAACTCTGAAATCACAGGGTTTCATTTTGTATTGGTTTATCATGAGAAATATGGAGGATTTAACTTCAAGACACAAGTTTCCAACCTTTATTGAGAGGATGAAGTACTGATGGGACATAACACTTGTCTTGAATGATGTTCATCCACTCTTCTTTTGTTTCCTCTTTTGTGGTCCCCTTTATGTTGGATCTTTTTAACTCAGTCCTGCATTGTTATTTGTTTTAGTATCTCCCTTCTCCTTTTAGTTAATTCCTTGCTGTTTTCTGTATATTTCTTTGCCTGTTGCACAATTAAGGATAATCCTGGCCCAAAGCCCTCTATCAGACACAAGTGGATTCTTTGAAATAGCTTTTTTCACATCTGGATTGGAAGATTGTGCGAAGTATGTGTATGTTGCTGATAGAATTTCACCCTTCTGGAAATGTCTTATTTCGACTGTAACTTATTATCCAATAGTTGCTGAAACCAAAAATATAGTATAATGAAGTCTGGCTGACACTTTGTTTTCCACGTGGTGTGCTAATCTTGAAGTTGTTGTGGTGTACTGGGGATTTGGATGAAGAAGATAAGAACTGGGAATTCTTAGAGAAGTAGACTTTGGTTGTATGTTATACTACTATTGAAAATGTATTGGTATTGTAGCTGATTTCTTAATGCATTCTTTTTTTTTTCCTGGAAGTGACTTTGTTAATTATTTTGGAATTTGATTTTTTTAACTATTGCTTACACTTGTTGCAGATGACTAGAAATGCTAAAACATACTGCTTTAATTCCCTTACCCCCACCATTCGTCATGAGTTGACTTCTTTTGGATAGTATCCATTTTTTGTGTATTGTAACTCTCATTTGTATGAGCAATCAAAAGAGCATTATTTTTTCTCTTTTGTGGAAATTGAAAAAGTCTCCTTTATATAGGAGGAACCATACTCAGAGTTGCCAACTAAAAAGCTCTCTTCGTCCTTTCCTACCTCTTTCCTACTTAGGTCAATCAGGTATTATTTCAGTTGTTCTGATTTATGTTTTTTCCTACTTTACAGCCTAAATTTATGGTGAGCACTTGTGCACTTGTTACCATTGTGTTCAATAATCTCCTTAATACTTATTACGCCCTTCTTGGCAAAAGTATTTTTATATAGACTATCTAAAATAATATGACCCAGCAGATCAAGGGAAGTGGTTATTCCCATCTGTTCAGGTACTGAAGGCAGCATGTGGAATACTTTGCCCAGTTACATCCCCTTCAGCCCAAGAAAGACCCTGACAAACAGGAGTGACTTCAGTGAAGGGCCACCAGGTTGGTCAAGGGCCTGGAGCAGTGGATATACAAGCAGAAGCGACAGAGGTTTGTTCAGCATGGAGGAGAGGAGGTGAAGGTGGAACCGACTTGCAGTCTTCATCTATCCCCTGGGAAAAGAACCCTGGGAGAAAGCCTTGTTTAATACAGCCTAGGGTGGTATTTGTTTATTTTAATAGATGTGTTTTTAATGGCATCCTATGTCCTTATTAGTCCATGACAAAATGGTCAGATCTTTCTCATTTATTCAGGTGCTCATGATGAAATACTGTCTTTGTACTTACGGTGATCAGTTACTGTCATCTCAAGTGTGATGACAGGTATTTGATCATCATACTTCTTGATGAGATTGCAGTATAGAAGAGAAGTTCTTTAGTCTCAGTAGACATGTCCAGCACTCTGTAGAATTGAATTTGTTTGTGTCTGAAAGTCTTTGTCATTCGGTTACTTCTCCCATATTAATACTAAACGTGTTAGTGATGCACTATGCCTCTGTCATTTTTAAATTCTAGTAGAGTATTCCCACACCTAGTGGACTTATTCCTGAAATGAAGAAAGCAACATAAGTTTACACTGAGCCGAATGAGTACATGGCTTTCAATGTACATGTTTCCGTGCACAGGGTTTTTCCCCTGTTGACTAGCTTGAGATTTACAGATAGGTTGCATTGTGTTATATTAAATGCTGTCAAATTTCTTGTCTGAGCTCCTAAACCAGTAACTAAAATTGTTGAGGTCTGGGTAGGCTTACAATGAAAAATTGCTTTCAGGTAAAGGTGAGGCAAAAAAAAAAAAAAGAAAAAGAAACAACTTTGAAGGCAAACTAATGAATCTTAAGACAACTAAAAAGGACTTGATTTAAATTTGATGGTCTTTACTTAAAAACTGTTTTGAGGTAACAGGAAATATTTGTATTGAATTGTAAAGCTTTGAAATTCACTCAGAGAGACCTGGAGCATGCTGTGGCCAGTAGTGGTCTTTTGAACTTCATGGAAACTGTAGAGCAGCATTCTTGGTTTGCTTTTTGGGTTTCTGTTGGATTTCCAGAGAACAGCTCCACCTGTCACTAAACAAATTTCTCTCAAAACAAAACATCACTACCATAAGTCGTTGTGCTAGTTATGAGTCATAATAATCGGCAGAATAAAAAATAATGAACGATCTTTTCCAAAAATGAACTCTTTGTAGGAGAACAATAAAAATTTAATCTTCCTTAAATGCTTTATTTTTAACAGATTATGGAAGAAACAAATACACAGATTGCTTGGCCATCAAAGTTGAAGATTGGAGCAAAATCGAAAAAAGGTAATTTGTTTCATTCTTTTTATTTTTATTGGGTGGGATTAGCTCTTAAAGCAGTGAAGCTGTGGAACAAGCAATGCTGTCTTTAGAATCGCCTTATCAGTAGTGGACATCTGAAATACTTTCATTTCAATCTTCTGTTTTTGAGAATTTCTTGTTGAAGTTCTCAGCTTTGTATAGGTATGTGATGTACAAATCCATTTTATGTAACTTGTGCTTCTGCAGGTACTTTATCGACACTGATGGACGTATTGTCTTTAGCGTGCATGCTTTCGTCCGTGTAATTCTACATCCAATCTGAATGGCTTCTTTATTTTAC
>VXAL01008731.1:764400-788094 GCA_013399475.1 Chauna torquata
GTAGCCAAATCTAGTTATTTTTACTGGTAATATTAGTGGGTGTTCTGTGGTTGGTTTTTTTTGTTGCTTTTATGGAGTACAAAGATGTGTGTTGGTTAAGCCCAGTTAGAACAACATATACTGTTTGTATTCCTGACAGCAACGGTCTGTATGCTTCTTTTTCTTAAAGAAACTGAAGTAGAGCTGTTCCTTACTAATGGCCGGTATTAATCTGCATGAAATGATGCCTCTTTTGGAAGTACAGCCTATTAATACGTATCAATTATATCATCTGGATCATTTCTTTCTGAATTAAGCCTTCTAGTTCTGTTTTTAATGTTGTGACTGAATGAAAGTAATACTTAATTCCTCTGTTGCAAAAAAAAAAAAAACTGGGAATGTTTTTCAACATTGCGTGTGGTTTTGTTCAGGCTGATACATATTAAAAACCAAGAAAGTGGAGTTCAAATAATTTCTCTGTTTTATTTATAATATATTGGCGGATATGTGAGCTAACCTTTGTAAGTGAAGAAGGTCTTATGAGAAGAAAAATAATCTCTTTAGAAAGGCGCAGGATTAATAACATGGTGTAAAATGAGATTTGGTCTCTGAGGTACTTTTCCACTTGCTATTGAAGTACAAGTTTTCCACCTGTATAGAAAACAAAATTACTTGAGGGGAAAATGGAGGAAGAATTCAGACTGGAAGAAATGCAAGTATAGTATATGGATATTATTCATATGTGGAACTAATGTTTATAGTAAGGTGAGATTAGCAAGGTCTTTGTGCAAACCTGTGATCTACTGCCTAATGTGCTATACATCAAAACAGAGCTAAAGCTCCTCAGGAAACTGAGACAGGAGTAGTGGTTTTTTGTTTTTTTTTTGTTTGTCTGAGGGGAGAAAAGAAGACATAAAGCAGTACTTGCATTTGTTTTCTTTCAAAGTTAAATAAGCCTAGTTCTGAAGCTGAAAAGCATGGATAAAAGTCCATGAAGAGGGCTAAGAGAGGTGGCTGGCTGGAATGGTACTTAAAGATGCAGATTATGTAAATGAATTTAAACTCTTTTTTAGTGATCTCAAAGAGAAAGTAGTGTTAGATTATAGGTGAAGCTCTGTAAATATATGGAATGAATTTGAGTACCAGGGGAAATAAAATAGCTAAAAGTTATGAGCTGATAACAAAATTAAAAATTGAGGCGGGGGGGAAGAAATGCATAATACAACTGGGCATAGAGTGCATCTGTAATCGGAATGATTATCTTGGAAAGTCTTCATGCTGAAAGAAAATTTAGATAGGCTGCAAATGAAGCATTTTAGCAATGTATTGAACTATTTAAAAAAAAAAAATTCAAATGCCTGTGGACTGCAGGGTGGCTCTCGCTGATACTTGTCTGGCTGGCTCTGCTCTGGGAAGTTGTGTATATACACCTAAGATAGTAAATTACAGTATGTGGACAAAGAATCCCTTAACCTAGAGGTTCCTATTTCTTGTGACATAAAGTGTAGTTTATATATTCTGTTTACATTTGGTATCAATTGTTTGCAATTCTGTAACTCGCCATTTGTGGCCACAGCAGCTGTTTATATGGGGAAAATACTCTTAAGTGTTTAACATACTTTAGCTTTGCTTAATGGCACTTTGTGATGGAGAGGGGAGTCTGAAACAAGTATCCGGCCAGCTCTCAGCAGACTTGAACTCTGAGAACATGCTGACTTTCCCCATCTCCTTGGCTGGGAATCGAGTGCCTGATTAGCAGTCATTCAATGAGAGAGAAGCAGTTACTGGTGCACAATATCGTAACCCAGCTGTATACTGTACCCTAGCATAATGAAATTTTTTTCGTATAATTTTCCAGTATAGTTTGCCTGCAGTTTCAGTAGTATCATACTCTGTGGGTGTATGTTGTGGCCTTTGGTTATTCACAGCTTTCCTCCCAAAACATAAGGAAAAACCATTAGGAAGACTTCTTTATCTGTGCTGTTTCTGTCGTGTTGTTGAGTCTACTGTGAAGTATTTAATGTAGGGCTTAATGTAGTGCTCTCCTCACTGTTGTCAGTTTTTAATTTGATGCTGATACTATTTCAGGAAGGATAGCATACATACTTTCTAATTACAGCATATAAGTTGAAATTTGTAGACAAGCTGTGCATAATAAGGTTTAGTAAGGATCTGAAGATTATGTTCTGTACAAAAGCCTAAATCTTTTCCTGATCCTGTGAGGAAAAATTTGCTGGGATGAAGCTGAAGCAGAGTAGTGACCTGTAAGTTGCTAAATTTTATTCTGTTTACTTACTACAACTTTTTAATTAATGATTGTGAAACACTATATATAGAGTATCGTAATGGAGATTTGTTAACTCAAACTTGATAAATGTTTTTCTAAAATTTCTGAGTTGCAAAATACCAGTGTCTGGACTAGCATATACAGAATTTAAACAATTTACTAATTGAAATTTCTGTTTTAATATGAAATTGCTAAAATAGCTCTTTACAAAGGCTAGAATTCACAAATCAATTATCAGCTCTCAATAGTTTCATAAAGACCAAAACAGGAATTTCCTGGCTTTAATGAATACCAGATGTTGCAGTCTTGCTTGGGTGATGAGGGTAAAGTATTTTGAAATGCATGTTTAGAAAACACACAAACAGGATATAAGTCTTCCAGTAGCATCTTTAAGAAAACGATTTGTTCAGGTTCTTGAAGAGATCCCATATCATTAAGGCTTTAGAGGGGGAAGCGGATCAACTTGAAACACTTCTGTAATGCCTGATTCTTCTCTGTCAGTGACTGCAACAACGAGAATTTACGTTCTGAGCTGTGTGCCTCTGCTTTGCATGGGGGATGCAAGAGGTGGAGTTCAGAGCATACCAACAACTGATGTTCTGAAGGTTTCAGATCTTCTGAAATTCAGTGAATTAAAGATCAAACTGAGAGACAGGAATTTTTCTATTTCCCCACTTGCTGTCAACATATTTTTTCACTCTAGTATGGTTAATGTTGCCTAGGAATGCTGTTAGTTGTCTTTAAAAGATTTATTCAGAAGTATAAAAGTTCACAGCAGGGCATATTTAGCTATAGCTAAAATTTTTGCCTTCTCCTTGTCCAAATACTGTCCTGCACTGTTCTTGGTCATGCTCTCCTGTTCAGTCCTTTATGCTATGCTGTCACTGCTGTTTCTATTGTTGCATAGGGGACCAGGCTGGCTTAAAACTGTGGAGAACTTCTACTGTTGGATATAGGTTTCTCTGTGCATTTGCTAGCTGTTTTAACCCAAACTGTATCCTCAGTCTACTTCACTGTATGGCTGTGTGAACTTGTAATGCGTAATGGGTGAAAGCAGTGGGAGCAGGTAAAGACCGTGTTATTCAGCAGCAGTGCATGTTTGGCAGTTTAAGGTGCTCTTTAGGAACCTGAGGAAATGGGTATACAAGAGCTGAGATTTCATGTGTATTCTTCACCGCTTTTTCATTCTTCCTTTTAATGTTTTTCCTCTCTATATAGGTGTATGCCTTTATATTTCAACAGCAATAAAGAAGTTAGGGGTGTGCGTGTGTGCTGAGAACGCAGACAGCCCTGCAGTAACATTTGGCTAACAACCAGCCTAAGGATCACTTCAGCTCCTGGAAACTTAGTGGCACTAGGCAGGAGTTGGTTCAGAGAGCTGGAGCAGGGAAAACTCTGGGAGATTATAAAAGATGGTAAAGAAAAATGCAAAGTAAACTGAGCTGACAGAACAGGGATAATTCTGGGTCTCTAAACCTCTGTTGATAATAAAATACTGTACATGGAGGATTGGCTTGCATATGAGCAGTTCAGCATTTTACTTGCCAGTTTTCAGTGTCACACGTGCAGGCACTTCATAATTTGCACATTCCATGGAGAGATTACCTCATTTCTTAACACATAAATGCATCCCTGACTGTTACGGCTTTCAATATTGGGATTGAGCTGAATCCCAGATTCACACAAACGAGAGACTGCTGTTCCCAAATGGAAATTTCAGTGAAACACATGGCATAAAACTGTAGAACACTTCAGCATTGTTTATTCCAGTGTATTAATGGATGCAGATGAAATGTTGTGAATGGTCACTTTCAACCCAGGATTTTAGGGTGAAATGTCAATGGAAGTGGAAGAGTTTGATAACCCTCATACAGCATCGGTCTGTAGGAGTTTTTTGAGTCTTAAGCAGCACCATAACCTTTTCCAGTGTGTGTGCAGAAGTCATACTCTGTGAATGGAAAAAGGAATCAAGGGCTAAGTCCTACCCAGGATCCCGTGAATGCAGTCAGGCAAGCGGCTGCTGCCATTCTTTCTCAGGTAGTGAGTTCCCTGCTTGCAGATGGTTCTTTCTCACAAGTGTGGGTTTGGCCCAATCAGCAAGCTGATCTGCTTGGAAGTAAAAGGGGTGCAGGTAAGGCAGGTATGTTCTGCATGTGTTTCAGAAGTTGTGCATTATGTCTATTGCATCTCTTCCACATATGACTGCAATACTCCCTCTCGAAAATCCTTTTGCACGTGGTTTGCAGTGGCCATGTAGTGTTGCCTTCCATCATATACTGGCCATACCTAATTCTGCTGCTGTCTTGGGATCTCTGTGGTGACCCCAGGGACGTGATGTGAAAACGGATTGCTCCTGTTCAGTGACTAAAATGCAAGGAGGCGGGGACCCTCCTTGTCACTGAAAATAATATTTGACAGTGCATTTGAATGCCTTGTTTAGGCTGCAGGTACGTAAGCTCACTGCTGATGCACAGGAGGAAAAACACTTACTGGACTGGCAGTTTGTCTCCTTCCTTTACAAGCTATGCACCCCATCTTTCTGTACTGAGATCTGGCAGCAGACAGAAATGTCATGGCTATAGTGCTCAAATAGAAATATTTAGAACTGAGACTAATGATGCAGCAGGTGAGAAACTTAGAGTACTGTAAAAAGTTTGTGGCATAAAAAAGTAGTCATGGACCCTTCCAGCAGGAGTTTCTCGTTGCACTGATGATACTTTGTAGTAAATGCAAAGTTGGATAACCAAACAGATTTTTCTACTTCCCATGATCACAGAGAATGCTGGAATACTAAAAGTATTCCAGTATATGCTACTAAATTTTAAGTTAAATACCCATCTCTTTCTAGATACTGGGTGGCTCAGTGTACTTCAGAGGCTGGCATGTTCACAAAGTGCAGTTATATAATCTGAAATTTTCCCCAAGAGTTGGGCCAAGTCAAGTCTGAGTTTAGTTACTTTTATGCTTGTTTGACTAAAAATTACCTAATAGTTTAGGCTCTTTACTTCTGTCTTATATAACTGCTCATGTTGAAAACTGTACACACCGTTTCCAGCAGTTTGGCAGCTACAACACTGATGACCTTGCAGTTTAAATATATAATGCTGTGCTACATGTGTGCATGTGTGTACACATCTATATGCAGAGAGGGTGAGAGAGTGCTATGCCTGTTAAGATTACTTTATTCTTAAAGCCTGAGAAAAGGAAAATGCTCTAGACCTTATTTGTATGTTATTCATACTTAATATATTTACAGCCATAATGTGGCTCTTTCATTCTGTATTTTCCTTAAATGATTTTGTTATTCTGGGCTGAAGAGAGGTTAGTTTCTCTTTTCCAAAGTACATATATACTATGTCTGCTTTACTTTTTAACCAAAATGAGAACAAAAATCAGTTTGGCACTAGCTACATTGTGGAAAAAAATGCTGGTGTTGGCAATATAGGATCTGTTAATTAGCCCCATTGAGCTCAAAGATGTCTTCATCTTCTCATTTTGATTGTGGGTGTGGTGGTGGTGTTTCTTGTTTCTTTGGCTACCCCCAGAAACCAGGGTGGGGGGGAACAAAAACTCGCAACCTCCCCACAACCCAAAACCCAATATGGGGTCATGAAAACAGATTGATTTAAACTGTAAGAGCTATTATATATTAGAATATGCACCTGAGCTTTTCTTTCAATAATTGTTACATTATGTACAATGTCTTAAGAGCATTTCTAGAGTGTTCCTAGAAATGAATGGTAAGGAGGAATTGCTTGGTTTTATTTTTGGTTTTTAGTCATATAAGTAAGATGATGTCAGGCAGGCCTTGCTGTGCATGAATACCTTATCTGTTTGTACAATGTAGTGAGTTACTGAATTCTTCCTGGAGAATATGAATCTAGTCTGGAAAGTTAATAAAAATGTGTGTATGTGAATAGCAGAAAAATAAGCATCTCTTCTGTGAGTACGGACAGCGAGCTGAAGAGTGTTCGTAGACTTCTTTACATAGGTTTAGACAGTTTATGGCCTCATACTGAATATATAAATGTTTCAAATGCATTGTTCTTTATCAAGTGTACTCCACTTTGCAAACTGAGATTTAAATCTCAGGGTGGGAGACGGGAAGGGGAATTTACAGCTGCATATGAACCTGAGTTACAACATCAGGGATTACTTTTTTTAGTAGAAACTATAGGTTATGTATTTCAGAGATGGTTCAAGTTGTGTAAAAACGTGTTCTTAGACTAAATTTCCTAATTACACTTGATACCATCCTAATTCTTTGAAGATAAAAGTGAATCCTGCTACTTTTCTAGAGAATGTGCCCATGTAAACTGTGTTAATAGTCATTGAGCGCATAAGCACTGTAAAATTTGTCACAGAAGTCCTATAATTTCATTCCATTCTAAAATGAGTTTTTTCACTCATGACCCTATGTAATCTCTGAAACTGTATAAAAAAAAAAGGAGAGAGAGAGATGGTGAATAACAGGAAACAAAGCTTAATGTTCTGGAATTGCTTGTATGCTTGCCAATGTATAACTGTGTAGCTGACTTATCAGATTGTCTTTAGACTTAAGAAAAATAATTTTTACCAAAACTTACTGTGAAAGTAGTTCATAGTTTGCATTTCTGTAAATGCAGTAATGCATTCTTTGAATTTTATTTCACATGTGAGTCTTAAATGCTGAGCCAGCCTCACCTGAGAAGGTGTGATGCTGCATCACAGGACTGCCAAATACTTCAGGCTTGTTAATGCAGCAAATGTAACAGTAATTTTTCATAGTTTTCGCCAACTTTTGATCCTGACCTACTTTCATCTCATTGTGTGCTGCTTTTAGTTAAAATAATTGTAGTTTCTGCTGTTGTCAGAAAAAGACAAAGCAAAACAAATGGACAGCAGAGGGTAACCATGGGGTATAATCAACTAATTTTCCTATCTTAAATTCTATGCTATGAATAGCCCCTTAATTAGTTTAAGAGCTTTGTTTTATTCTATTTTAGTCAGGCCCTTGGTGACCTGCACCAAGTGGTGTTATTTAGCTTCTGAGGAACTGTTCTGTTGTCTTTAACTAGGGATGTAAAGCGATGCAGATTTTGCATGAACAGAAAGCAGCACCTCTGTGAGGTCCTTAGATGCTTAAGTGCTTAAAAACAAAGGTAACTTCTGTATCAGTTCATGTTCAAACTTTAAGTTTCTGTTGTCTCAGAATTGATTTCAGTGTGGATGAATGGAAATATGAGTTCAAATGGCAAAATGCCCTACTGCTTGTTGTACAAGGCCTGTAAAGACCACGTACGATATCCCAACTTGAACTCTGCCAGCAGATGCATCCCTGCTGCCCACCTGAGGACAGCTGTCAGCACTCACAGTGCCACAGGGCCGTGTGTGGGATCCACTTTGCAGGCAAGGGCAGCGGTTCCCTGTCAGTAAGTGCAGCCAAGCTGGGTAGAAGAGGTTTGCTCATCAGGCAGCCTGGTTCCGTGTGGTGGGCACCTGTCCTCTCAGGAGAGGAGTTCTCCAGCTGGTTGCACGTGGGTCAGCAAAGAGTTGTTACAAGAGGAGCTTTTGAAGCTACTCCACGTGTTTTTCCCTATCTGTAAGCGGAAACAGGATCCTAGTGCATCAGTGTGAGGCAGCTTCCTACAATAGTAATTGGCACGATGTTTTTTGATTGCCCCAAGTGACCCTATTCTCTGTTGCAAATAACAATAGAGCTGTGCTCGATTGCCCCTTTTCCAAGTACTGCAAAATGGAAGGCCAGTAACCACTTTAGCTAGAAACAAAATGCGGGAGACACAACTGTTTTCACAGCTGCTGAACAGCGCGGTTGTGGTCTTATCTGCCCTGCTCTCTTGCACGCCTGATGTGCCTCTGTCTCCATAGCTACCTGCGAGGCAGCTCACGGCCTGGCGCGCCCAGAGCCAGGGCCTGCTGCTGCCAAGGGAGCCCGGGGCCGCTGGTTTATTGAGGCCTGTGCTCTTTTGTCAGCAGACTGGTTTTTAAAGCTATTCAATTTTGTTTCCCAAGGTGTAAAGTGTAGGTCGGACTTTATACCAGTTTAGTAAAGCTTTTCTTAAGAATCTTGGCATTTACATGCCTCTTCCTCGCTGGTGCCCATGACAACGGAACTATTGGTTTGGCTACTCGGTGCCAGCTCTGCTGTGGACCGTGCATGCCACGATTCCTGTACAGCTTTTTTTGACCTCACTAAAAACAATAAAAGATTCATTCCGATGTGTAGTTGTCCAGCTGATAACTTTGTATGTAAGTAGAATTAAAAAAAAAAAAAAAAACCCTTAAAATGTGGTGGTGTTTTTTTCTTTTTTTAAATTGTACTTATGTTTGAGAAGCACAAGAATTTCACAATGGTATGTTTCTGCATATTGCAGGCAGTCATGTCAGGAGGTAAAGGATGCCCAATAATGTTTCTTGAAAATGCTAATGACTTCTTGACGGGGAAAAAAAGATCACTTCTTGTATTTGCAACTGTTTCATAAAATCAGGTTTCATTCAGAAGTGATACATAGTCTGGGAAATCACAGGTTTTTTTTCTGTTCATCAGAATGGCATGAAATTGTTTTTGTGCTTGATCCTTCTATAGCAAAATTAATGCTATTTTGCATTTCTGTGTAGATAAGATTTGGATCAACAGGGCATCTGAGGTGAAATAAAGCATGCAACTTAGGTGAAATAAAACAGTTTTTATAGTCTGGAATGCAGAATACCTTCATTTTGGGGATTTTCTATAGGATAGAGAAGTACTTGCTCAGTTATTTTGTGGCTTTCTGTAATTTTGCTGGATTGTAACTTGGATCATCTGAAGTGCTTAAAAAATTAGTTTTGTTCTTGCTCTGATATAAATGAAATAAGCCTGACCAAAAGAAACACCATTACAAAAATAATTTAATAGTCTGCATCTTCAGTGACAATTGTCATAATACAGAATGATGGTTGGGTAATTCTTATCAGTCATGTATAAATACATATATATGTATACATAAATAGGCTGTTGGGCCTTCAAATGTGTCTCTTGAAGATGCTACAGTCATCAATTATTTATAATGCTGTATTTGTATGCCATCTGCTTTTTAACTAACTACCACTCATTAATACATTTTTTCCTTTTGTGAAGGGATTATCCATAGTCTTTAGGACTTTTCCATAAAAGAAAATTAACTCCAAATGTGTCAAACATCAGTTAAGCCCATAGTACGTTTCTGTTGTTTTTCAGTACATACTGTTTCTTGGATTTGGTTGGAAAAGCATTGAGAAGGGGAAGTGCTGTGTTTCACTTTTAACTGTAACTCACTCCTGCTTCCATGTGTTTAAACCATAGTGGTTCAGAAAGTTTCAAACAAAGTTGAGATGTTCTGGATGCAAATCTAATGCGCTATTTTATGCGAATGTTTGACACTCATATGAAACTTATTGCAAGCCTAGTTGAAGATGCTAATTTAAACAGATCACTTATGCATTACGCTTTGGTCAGTAAATGGTAATGATGTGTTAGGTTGTTGTATTTTGATTTGGAACAAAAATGGCGTGAGTGAAGGAGGCTAGGACCCCAGCACAACTTTCAAGAGCATGGAGAAAATAGCACGCACAGCAGAAATCAAGTTAAAGAACTTGTCATACCTTAATAATTTAAAAAGAAAAAAAAAAAAATATCCATGCCAGTTTTACTAGGGAGTCAGAACACTACATTTTTATACTCTGAAGGAATAATACCTAATATTCAATATCTTGTACCTAGAAAAAAAACCACATTTTTAGTCTTTCCAGTTTTGGAATACTGTCTTTCTGTAGTTCCCATCCCAAGTGCAATCCTCCCACAGATAGCCAGTGCCTCACCTGATGTTCCAGGCTTTCCTGCCGACTGTAGGAGTTTAAGGCAGGGCTGGCTGCCCCATTGCCCTCTTCAAACCTGTGCAACTGCTATAGACTGTATAGAATTAAAATCTAAGTGAGTATCATCCATTCTCTGCAGATCTTATTGTATTACAAATGAAATTCAGATTTTTTTTTCAAATTGCTTTGATTTCAAACGTTCTTCATATTGTGGATTCTAAATATAACCCAAGGCTGTGCCAAAGACCAAGTGCAAACACACAAAACCATCATTGATATAAACTCTTTAATGACTTCCTCTGGAAACTCTAATTTGAATCATATGATCTCTGGAATAAGCAGTAGGAGGGAATATCTGAAAAGTAACTATAGTATGGAATGGCTTTGTGAATTCTAAGCTTTTGATCTGAACAAACTTAACTTTGTATAAACCGTGCGAGTCATTTTATTTCTTGGTTGTTGGGCAAGACTAACACTTCCTGTAAAGCAAGTCACATCCAAAGAGAGCAAAATTTTGGGCATAAATAGTGTTCTTGGGATATATCTTTTTCCCAGATTTTTAGCAGTTAAGAAATAACTGTTATTTTTTTGGTAAATGTTTGTCATGAGCTCTGGTAGCCTGTAGTTCTGACTGTGTGGTGGCACCTGCTGAATTGGTGTAGTTTGCCTAGTGAGACTGGTGCAGTCTGGTAATGTTTATCAACCAAGGCTAGTCATTGAGGACTGCTGGCAACATATTCTCCCTACATGAACTCATGTGAAAGGGAAAGGCAAATGATATCTCGGTAATGGGAGGAAAGCTGTGGGAATGGAAAAAAATTGGGAATTAATTGGAATGAGAAGAGACAGTGCAAGGAAATGGGAGGCTGATGGAGACACTGAAGAAGGAGTTGGAAAGATGTAGGTGTGGCTCAGCAGACGAGTTGCAGGAAACATGAGGGTAGAGTGGGAGTCTTAAAGAAATGAGTGTTCATAGGTGTCTGGTGTGGACTTATTCATCTTGGAAATGAGGTCAGGCACAATTCTGAAGTTTCTAGGGGAAGAGCATCATGGGGAAAAGCTGGTAAACACCACTATGTTGATGCAGACCTTCATTACTATTTTAAACTGGTGATTAAATACCCAGCATGTCACTATTCTCATATCTAATATCTTTATGCAACTTCAATAAAGATGTAGCTTAGATAACTGCAATTTCAGTTTGTTAAAGATTTAACAGATGTCTTGCATCAAAACATGTATCACTTAAAATACAGGGAACACAAGGCATTAGTTTCTAGTCTGTGGGAGTTGAGGATATTGGCACTTTCTGCTAAAGATCACAAAACAGAATTGGAATGTGTGCAAGAAAAATAAGATGGCAATAAAAAGGATTAAATTTGAGTGCAACTGTCATCCAGTTTATTAGATTTGTGTCCAGTTGAATGTCAAATAATGTAAACTGCTTGGTTTTGTAACACTGGAGGAGAATAATAGCCAATAAAATAAACTGAGAGAATATTGGACTTCAAGAAAATACGAGCTGTTTTGTGGAACTTGCTTAAAATATTGCAATGCCAAACCGGTCCCATCGAGATTTTTAGCAATAAATTTGTAGAATTACACTAAATTCTACATGTGCAAAATATATTCGTATATATTTCTTTCCCCCTTTTCTATAATAATTGGACTGAAAATTTAAGAGTGCTGTTAGTGTTAGCTTTTCTGCCTGTGGGTATTGCCACTTGGAGAAATATAAACATGAATTGACATGCATATAAATATACATTTGGTCACTTCCAGGAAATCCCAACTTTCAAAATTTGTACACTTTCTGAAGAAAAAAAATCAGTCACAAATGTTTAAGTGCAATATATGTTGTTCTCTTCTCTGCTTCCAGGAAATCTGCCTGAAACCTAGGGAGATCAGGTGGCTTCCCACCTTTTGTATGATTGATACGTAGCACCTTTCCTTCTGCTAAATTTTCTGACATACTGCCCTGGTCGTTGACCACTGGTCATTTGGGGTCACTGGTTTTCATTGATCATTAACTGATGGAATAGTATGTATTTATAAAAACTTGCAAATGGCATCAGGTTAATAGAACACTATTTACATTTGAAAGCAGAGGAGATACTTTGAAAACAAGAAATAGGAAGAGTTTTTTAAAAAAAAAAACGTGTATATTTAAAAAGTAATAAAAAGTTATGTAGGAATAGGAGAAAGGTGGTTGTTATCAGTGTCTACTTATAACAAGATTGTAAGCAAACATTTCTGTTGTAGAAGAGATTTCTCTTGGATTTTACAGAGGACAAGGTTAGCTAACAGGGTTTTTTTCATAATTGTTGTTGCTTCTTCTCTTGCAATTTTAGTAAAAACTTGAACCACAGTCAGCTGAAAATGAATGCCTGCTAACTTGTATTTGAGTACCTAAATTTAGGTTCCTAAATCTGTATCTGAAAGTGGTGTCCTTTGTTGCTCTCTTTCTCGTCTGCTGGCAGGGAAGAGTAGTGAACACACAGAGCTGGGATGAGAGTAGGTGCTGGAGAGAGCATTCCTCACAGGTGGAGACTCTTCACAATATTTGGCATTTTTTAGTTCCTGTCATTCTTTATTTCACATACCCAACAATGTATGGTTGTCTCATCTCAGTGTCACAACTACTATGCTGCCACAAACAGTGCCTAGATGTTTATCACTGAGCAGTGAATATTCTGCTGTCCCAGCTGGTTTAGCTAGTGGGTGACAGGGTACCCAGATCTGTTGTTTTTGAACCAAGACCATTATGTGCAGCAGTTCAGCAGTGACTTCCCTGGTGTTTCATGGCCTTCTGAGGTGGAGAAAAGGTCAGGTGCAGAGCAAATGTTTGGAGATCTGTGCCTCACCTAGGGAAGGCGGTACTACAGAGCTGAGAGAATTAGCTAGGACTTCTGGGAGACACAGCATTTGTGCATTTGTCATTGAGGAGTTTCATTCTGAAAATGTTTCACATCTCTACCTCCTGCTATTACAGTGGGCTTATTTTCATTGCTGTCTGACCTTCAATTGCTACTGGCTTAGTAACCCTAATGATGTAACTTTTTTTTAATGGGAGGGCAAAAGGTTACCTAGACAGCAAGGTATGTAAGAATGTAGCCACCAATTAAAAAATTGACATCTTGTGCGCAGGATTGACATTCAGGAATTGCAAACTAACCATGGTAGTATGCCAGTACTTGGTCATACTTTCGAGTTTCTCTCAAGCAACATCTTTGATTTGTAAGTCCTGTGTTTGCCGGTGACTTTTGGAGTGACTCCTATGCCTGGTAGTAGCAGAAAACAAAAACAATTTTGGCTGAATTTTGTTAGAGTAAAGCAAGTTGAAGGCAGCTTTTTGAATATGGCATAATTTCATTATTGGTTGAATTATCAATGTTGACTTTTTACGTTATTTGATTATACTTGAGAGCTAGAGTTTTGACTTTGACTTTTCTGTATTGAATGGAAAACTTGTCTTCTCCCATAAATATTTAGACAGCTAGACTGTGGGGACAGTTTTCAGCTGTCTTGTTTGTCCACAGCTGTTGCTCTGTGTTTTCCTAGCTTGAATTGATTGGACAGATTTGTAGGGGATGCTAGGAAGGGGCTTTAACTTTTTTTCTGCTGTAGACAGTTAGTGGAAAGTTAACACTGGAAGGTTTTTACTTTAAATGGTGAATGTAGATCTCAAAACAAAGAAGACTGTTTGTCTTTGAGTTTCTTAGCATCTCAGATGAAACACAGCTGCTACTGCCACCACCCTCTTCCTAACTGTTCTCTACCTGAAGTCCCAAATTTCCTATACCTCACTATTTTCTATTCATAATTTGCCAAGAGTGACAATATTTGTGTATTTTGTCATCTGAAACACACATGCATGCACACACAAAATATCCACTCCCTTTTCCATGTGTGGTTGCTCTCATCAGGCCAAGGGAGAAAGCTGGAGAAGTTCTGCTGTTTTCTTTCTTTATGATGTTTGGCTTGTGAGTAAATTGAGGGAAGGGATCTCAGTAGTTTCGATAGCTTTCCGAGTACTCACCTTACATACTCACTCCCTGCAAACCTTCCTAATTAACCAACAGGCTACCTGTTGCACAACGGTTTAACTGTGGCTCATCTTAATGCCACTTTGTAAATGGGTAAATATTTTCCTGAATGTGTTGCAAAGGCTATCAATACGTAATTGACTTAAAGATTTAAAGCAAGTCTCTTGCTGACACTGTGTTTATTGTTTGGAATGCCAGATTAATTACAGCATGTATTGCAGGCTCTGTATTATAAGCTGCATCTGCTTTTTGTTAACTTTCTCCATAAATGAGAAACTGTCGTTGCAAACTGTTTCTCATATTTTGAAGAAAAATCCCCAAACTCTGTAATTGTGTACTTTAAAAATTAAAGAGCAGTTGTGTTTAGATCACAAGTTCATTTATTTCTTTTGTTTCTGGAGGAGCTGACCCAGGCACAGATGACTCCTCCCTGTTTTGCAATAAATAAATGAACAGAAGAGACTGTCCCAGGCTATGTGAAACTTGGCCGCAGGAGTTCATGTCAATTCCCTTCGATCGCAGCAGTTTGACACGCACAAATTCACAGCATCCCCTGTGCCAGCTGCTGGCAGCACATGATTCATTTACTGGAGTTATTTGTATGAGCCTCCAGTTTGCTACCATTTCAGAAAGCTGCCAGATCACTTAATTCTCCCCGCTTTGCATGCAGTGTAGGTGACAACTGAGAAACCTTTTAAAGAAAGTTGCATTTGCTGGAGTCTTTTATCTTGTTTGTGGTGGAATTGTTGGGTCTTCTGTGCTCAGTGCTTGTACTGTATCTAGTGCTGCTTTGACACAAATGCAAAATCATGAATTAGTATCGGCTCAGAGAAACATACAGTACTTCCTGGTCACATTTGTGAATGATGTAAGGAAACAAACTCTAAGTAGCAAGCAAGGCAGCAGGTGGGAATGCTATAAAGGGAAGCCCAAGAACTTCAAATGATTCTTCTGTAAATTTATTTGAACTGTGGTTGTTCCTGTAAGAAGAGTAGGAACAAAGATTTAGGCTTTTCTGCTTTTGATCAGGGCTTGCTGTGTGTTCTGTAAAGAAGAGCAATTTGCTTATACTTTGGGCAGATAAGGCAGAGCCAAAATACAAGCTCAGTTGTGTTAAGAAAGGAATTTTCAAGGGGCTCAACATCCAGTGAGAGTGCTTGGCAGTAACTGTAGTAAAACCAAAATTTCAAGCCCTGCATTGTAGTAATGCAAACTCATATCATTATAATTAAATTACTCGGGAGTAGAAATTTGTCACAATCTTTCAGCTAAAACTGGCATTAGCTGATGTGTTCTTAGATTTTTATTTTTATTTTTTTAAGGAGCTTCTTGCCCTTAAGAGGTGCCTGGCAGTGTGCTCTATACTGTGTGTACATGTAAACTAGAGACTGACTGGTTTTCTCTGTGATCCCCGTCATTCTATTTGAACTCATATTTTGGGCACACAGAGATTAGTGATTTTGCTGAAATTCACATCACATGGATGCTCAACAGGAGACTAATTTTTCAGAGGTGAATTTTGCAATTGGGCTAATGCTGGAGACAGACAAATGGACAGAAGAGATGTACAGTGAATTCATCGGAACAGTTCAGGGCTGGTTGGCTGATTTAAAAGCCAAGATCTGACATCTGCTTCAGGTATTTTTTTCAGGTATAGCATGAAAAAATTACCATTAAAGAAACAGCATGAGCAATGTGTTGTTTACTTGCTGTGAACTCCTTGTTAAAAAGAAATGTTTTAAGGAGGTCATTGGTCTTCAGGATATGAAGATTCATTTCCCAGATCAGTGGTGCCCTGCCTGTCATTTTGGAGAAAATCTAGTATCTATAAATAAGAATTACCTTCTAACACAAAATATTTAACTGTTACGGCACTAAAAGTGAAGAAATGGTAGATAGTTAAGAGATTAAAATGTGTAATTCAATATGCATGTTAAAAATTGCCTGTATAAAAGCATCCTGAAGTTTTCAGTAGTCAGAAATAACTTCCACTAAATGACTTTTTTCCTGATTAGGTGGGTTTGGGGAAGCAGTGTTTCCACCTTCCTTCTATCTGTCTAACTTACTTCTTTTTTCGTTCCTGGAGACTAGAGCCTGCGTAGCAGTGATGCATAGAAAAAGGTCTCCAGCTATTATATTGTCATGTTGGCTGTAAAATAAATGTACCCAGTGATTTTAAAAATAAAAAAAAGTTAGCTATTTTTGAGTCAAATTTTATACACTTAATATTACTGTAATTTTAAAATATATATTGATATCTAACATTTCAAATTTCAAACCCAATATTTAGAAGTGTAACATATGTAGCAATAATTTAACTTTGTGTACTTAAAAAAAAAAAAAAAAAAAAAATGATTGCTACCTTACAACTTTGAAAAAGAATTAAGAAGGGTTTTCTTCCTTATCTAGATAGATTGTAAGCAATATAGTTGATATTTGGTAGATGAGTAGATGAAATTTGGACACTGAACATGTTCTTTGATCTTGCTTTTATAAGAGTCTACAAAAACATTAAATCAGTATTAGATTGTGGACTGTTAGAGTGGAGCTTTACTGAGTTGTCAGGGATGCAAGAACCCCCTTGCGTTGTGCTGCTGTGGTTCTGCATTATGCCTGTGCGTGTGTGTTCTGTGCACCAGTGCCACGTAGGCAGGTGATGCAGGTATGTCGTGCACTAGGGTTTGTGAGCAATAAACCATTGACTTTTTAAAAATAGTTACTTTTTCTCACCTATAATAAATACCACTTGAGTATACATGATGTACAATACTAAAGATGAGTACAGAAGTTCTGGTAGAGCTCAGTCTTTAAGAACAGTTCACTACAATGCGAAAGGTAAAAACACCTAAGGAGGCTTCTTATGCTTGGTGCTTGCAATACTTGCTCAAGTCTTACTGTTGACAACACCGCAGCCACAAACACCTCTCTACCATCTCCCAGATGTCATATATAAGATGGATATTCCCCGATTGTAACTATTCATGCTGTTGCGCTTCTGGTCTCTGCAGCACCAGCCTGTTTCTTGATGTGGCTCACAGACTTTTGAACCACTTGTTGCTTCATCTGTCTCCAGCATTACCTCTCTGGGACATGTCTCTATTATCTTGCTCTCACACAGGCTGTTTGCTGACCATGATCTTCCCCCTGGAGTGCTCTGCTCCTCTGTGGGATGCTGCATCTTGTCACTGCACTCATTGCACTTCAGATCCCTACTGGGCAGCTGGTGAGGTGCTCAATGTTGTGCATTTATCTGTGTTTGGGCTGGGGTGGGAGGCTCAGGTGCTCTTGGAAAAGCTGACATACTCATAATGTATGACCTGACTATGCCTTGCTGTAACTTGAAATACAAATCATTTCCATGTACTTCTTGTAGCTGTTGCTACTTAGTTCTCAAGAATATTGTTCAGATGTCTCTGTGTTGGGCTTGGCATGGCTCTTTAAAAAAAAAAAAAAGGCGTTTATGATGTTCATCAGGAACACAAATGAAAGAAAAACCTTTTAAAAACTTAATCCAGGAAAGGGAGACTTTTCATTCTGTGGAAGTGTCATACTAAAGTAGAGTGATAGAGAATTTGTAATTGTAACAAAAAATGGTACCTTTAACCATCTTTGGCTTTAGTCACAAAGCGCTTAATGTGGTGTCAAGAACCAGCTCCTTCCATCTTTCTGATATGTTATTTCGTATAGATTCTCAAAAGGACAGTTCTGTTTGTCCTGTTCATGCAGGCAAATCCAGTGCAGTATTCTTTGCTGGAAGGCTGGCTGCATCCTCCTGTTCCAACCACAAAATTAATGCTAATAATTTAAACAGTACAACAGTGGTTGTATCAGACAGAACTCGCCCAGTGGAATGCAGTCAGCGAGAGCCACAAGGTATGAAAAGGATCAGCAGTAATCAGGAGGCAGGAAGATGCAAAGTAAATGTAGTTGGATTTTGATGTGGGAGAATTTGCAAAGAAGGTTGAGCCTGAGGCACGCTTCTAGGCTGATGAGTCAGATCTTAAGATGTTTTTCCCATTTTATTTAGCAAAGCACAGCCACAATGACTTTTTGCGAATGTGTGTGTAAAAACCTAAAATTATCTCCAGGCTTATGCATTGAAGTTGTAACCTTGAGTTTGACCATATGTGCAGTGAAGATGTAATAGTGTTATTTTTCATAGGATTTTTTGTCATCTATTAAATTAATCTTAATACTATTTTTTTCCTCCCTGTATTTCTCATTTTCTTTCCCAAGCATTGTGGTTCTGCATCTGTGCTTTGAGATACAATGGCAACAGACATTTAAGTACTGAACCATGAATTCATTGGTTCCATGCTGAAAAAATAAAGACACAACAGACTTTGTGTCCTGCTGAGAGACTGCTTTGCTTGGGGTGGCTTTTTAGGGGAAAGGCTGAAGAACAACTAGCTATCCAAGAAGTAGCAGTACTGATGGCGTGTGCCTTGTAGTGTCTGAATGCGTTTACAAAATGTCTCTAATTTTTAGAAAAAGTAAAACAAATTTAAGCTAATGGTAAGCGAAGTGCTCGGAGGTTAAAATTGTGTATCTGGAATGGAATTGTCCAAGTGATTACAATTAATTCATTCTCATTTCTTCTTTTCAGGTTTTCTTCTTCTCCACCTTGGCCTTCCCCTTCTCCCTTCAAATCCGGTCACCTTTCTGTTTAATTTGCCATGTTCTGTTACCTCTTCCTTGTCTTGCCTCTGTGCTTGTGCTTTAAGAGAAGTCTTTTCAACTTCATTTCCTCTGTCACTGGATCCGAAATCCAGTCATCAATAGTTTTTCTCCAAAAACAATAAATTGTACAGGTAATCTATTTTTTTTAGCTTATCTGATATTTCTGGCTGATTGTCACGTAACGCTAGGCTTTCTGAACTTTAATTTCTGTTGTTCTGCAGTGACATTTCAAGGCTGCTAGAAGATCTGAATGTAGGATTCAGCTATGATACGAAGTAGAAGTGCACTTGATTTTATTGATTTTATTTCTTTGTAAGGTTACATCATACAGCTTTTACTTGAAGTAGCCTGTTACAATTTTTAAAGTTTTCTTCTCAAGTGCCCTGTGTAATAGATATTATGAAATGTGAGAAACAAGATTTTCTCAACTCTACCAGAAGTTGCACAGCATTTCTTCAATTCTTTGTTTGGAGGGGAGTGGGAGGTGTTGTCAGTGTTGCTTTACCCGGTCCCTGCTTCAAGAATCTGTAGTCAGGTGGACCCAGCCATGTGTATGTTTGTGTATGTACGTGTGTGTACGTGTATTTTTATAAATGTTGGAGAAGTGAGGAGGGGACAGTAGGCTTCACTGTCACACAGTTGTTACAGTACAGGACTGAAAGTAATGCTCTGATATCTAATGGTCCTCAGGTGACTAAACAACCACAACCAAAATGCAAAAAGTGAAGGGTTGCATGTGAACTGCTTTCCCCGAAGCTGTAGCAGCAGCAGTGCAACAAGTACTTTTTTTTTTTTTAACCTCCCTTGTCATACTCTGAGTAGAACAGAAATCCTTCTAAAGAAGGTTTGGAGTTACATGCTAGTAAGAGGGAAAGGTAAGAGTCAAAAAGATCTGAGAAGAAAGAGCTCTTCAAACACATGCATGCATATAGGCACTGGTTCTAGCTGTTCATGAGGACATTTCATAATCAGCTGTTCATCCGCAACAAATAGATCCCCCTAGAATGCCCAGAGCCTCAGGATATGTCTACTCTGAAGACTCTGTTAATTGCTTGCAGATCATGTTGAGTTTTGCAGTGCTTTGGCTAGGCTTCTTGATGATGCCCAAGTAAGCCAGCTGAAATCTTTTTCAGATATGGCAATGCTGCAGTCTAATTTCAACGGTGGGGGCGGGGGAAGGAAACAAAAATAAATGGTATGTCTGAGGGTACAGGGGAAGTCTACACTAGCCAATGACCCACTGAATTCTGCCTCAATATACGAGTAGCTTTATTTTTTCTGTGGGTTAGATACTGGGAGGTAAGTAAATGCACTGAGGTGCATTGGAAGAAGGGTAAGAATTCTTCTAAACCGAAGAGCCAACAGCAAGAAGTGCCCAAATGACAAATTTCCTTTCTCACTCCATTGAGTTAATTTGCATATGCCCTTAATCACAAGCATTTGCTGCGTGCTTTTTGCTTTAATGTTTCTTCTCCATGGGAATAGATTGAGCCTGTTTCAAGTCTATTTTAGCTATTGACATCAATCCGTCTAGTTTGGTCAGTGAATATCCACTCTAACAACTGTATACGCAGTATTTCCTAATTTATTTAAAAGCATTAAATAAATATTTTCCATTTATGTATCCCTTTTTTCCGTATTAATAGTAAGTCCTACCTGACCTTTTTTGATTAATTCTGTTTTACAGACCTGTTTCATCTTGTTGCTGTAGTGTAAATAATGTGCTCTGTGAGAACATCATTTGACTTATCTTTTTTTCTCATATAGTTTGTTGAGTTCTGGCTAATACTTTTTGGGCTGATATTTTCATAACTTGTCCTTAAAAATACTAGGTCTCTTTGTCTTTGTTTTTCTTTGAATGGCTCAGATTCAGTAATACACATGGGCTATTCAGTTCCTAATCAGCTACTTATTGCAAATGACTGTCACCTGCCCTCCTGTTGCCCGGTTGTTTGGCTAATTTTAGAATAGTGGTGTTTCTGTAACGTAAGTCTGTTCATCCTGTAAACAAGCTACATGCATAGCTGTGGTCTGAAGAGCTTGCCCATTAAATGTAATGTCTGAGTTACAGTAGAGGCCTGCAAGTTAAATGTCTGATTATTTGAAATACTTCTTGCCTGGCAGAAGTTAGTGTAGATACATTTGCACTGGCACAAATGCGTTTTGGCTTGGAGGAATTTTATTTTGTTTGCAGAAGTGCTGCACACAATAGTAGCAGAAAAGCTGGAGGCTTGCTGGTATAGCTGTGGACAGAGGAGCTGGAAACTCTGCCAAAGTATGGAGTGAGGAATTTGAGGAGAGGAGCAATAAAAGGCCACTTCAAGGCAGGAGTCTGGCAAAATGAATACTGTTGAGAAAAACTTCCAGCATTTTCTGTTGTGCAACTTTAGCTTTCTATTTTATATAAACATTCCCCCATTCTTGAAGGAAACAAATATGTTAAAATAAAGTGTATCTTAGGAAAGATACTTTGTCGAAATAGACTACAAGATAAATTACCATGCAACAAAATTTTTCACATTTTGCAAGACATTAAACGTTTTTCTTTTAAGTCAATCTTTTCCAGCTTCTGATAGTATGCTTGTATTTAAAGTATGTCTTATGTACTTTCATCATGCAGATTGCTTCTGAAGCCTTTGTTCTGTGTAGCAAATAGTTTGTAAAGATTGTGTCTTATTTCTTCTTCATAATAAACATCTGTTCTTTGCTGTAATTACACGTTTATTTAAAGCATACTTTTAGTCAAGGGAACTGATAATATGGAATTGAGACTTGATTATGTTCAAAAGCTTAAAAAAAATAAAAAAGTGGGAGGATTACTTTCAGTGTGTTTAAAAAAAAAAAAGTACAAAACTGTAAATAGTAAAAACTATTTTATCCTTATTCCTCAGGGTAAAGTAGGCCATGGCATGTTAATGATCCAATCCAACTGTCATCTGGACAAAGATGGCCTTGTATTGTCCCAGTCCCACCAGAGCCAGTTCTGTTGGAAGCAGGCAACCCGCTATTACTCAGGAAGCGGTCTCTTTCAGGTTAAGACCGCATGCATGCGCTGTAGTGATAAGGTCCATCTAGATACTGACAGGAGGGTGACTTTTATGCTTATCTGTCCTGACAGTATTATAGGTATGCCACACCTATTAAACCCTTCTGCCTGACAATCCTCTTCACACTTCAGACAGTGCTGATTATTGTATTTTGGGCTTTGTCTGATGAGAATGCATTGTTACGCTCGTACCCTGTGGATATTTAAAATATTAAGTGTAGAGCTTTATCCAAGAAATAGTTTTTTGTTTCAGTAAAGGTGAGATGGTAATTTTTTAATAAACATAAACATGTAACTGTAAATGCATGGAATAAGTAGTTGCACTTTAGAAAATACGTGGCATCGAAAATTTTTATGTTCAGCCCCATCTAATGTAAATACAATAGCAAACGGGCATCACTTGCCTTATGCAATTACTGACCAACCCTTAGTTTATGGTGCTAAAAAGTAGTAAATTGTTTGGAACAAAGATTTTTAAGGTATTTGGCTCCATATATACGGAAACAGCTTCAGAAAGTATTTGGAAGGCCCAAGTCATCTGTTTTAATTACTCCCCCATACTGATGCATAAAAAACTTAACACGCGCATTGTATTCTACTCAGTGATAGAAACCCTGAAAGCAATTCTTAAGTACTATTTGGTTTCAGACTTTTGCAGAAAATAGTCTGGATTAACTGAGAAGCTGAAGTTGCAGATAAATGCTCCTTCCATTAGTGACAGATTTTCTCTGTTGGCAGACAGTCATTTAAGGTCAAATGCAACCCGGTCTGCACTGGGCTTGCAAGAAGCTTGGGTGTAACTTGCCTTTTGATTACCCTCTGGTAAACCTGCTGTAGTGTTTAAAAACAGAAATAGAAAGTCCTTTACTTTGAAAGTGTACTAGTTAGCCAGGCAAAGTACAAGACAACTTCTCTAGCTCGTTTTTCTTAATGATTTGGCAAGTGAGTATTTAGGATTTGGCTCAAAAAAATAATGGTTGTAATGATAGTGACTTGATTGTATATAGGTACCTTCCCTGGAGGAGAGTATTGTTCTTTTAATCTCAGGAAGAAAAAAAAAAGGTAGAACCAGAAACACTGAGTATAAGTGAAAAACATGACATAAACCAGGCACAGATTTGGGAGGCTGAAACTGATGAATCATTAGAGCAGACAGTTTTCCACTTTTCCACATTTCATAGAGGAACTGCAAAGCAAACAATTTAGGTGATTCCCTAGAGAGGTATATTTAAGAAATTTAAAGGTCTGTAAGATACAGAAAATCAGGCTATCTAATCTAATTGCCCCTGTGAATTTTTAAGCAATCCCTGAAGTAGTGATCCGTTTCTGTACGTCGATTCAGTATTACATGGGTACCTGCTGGTTTGCCTGGAGGCCGGACATCATTTCCATGCACTCTCAACTCCTGCAAAGCCAATTCAAAGAATTCAAAATCTATTGGTTGAAAGTAAGGTTTTTGGTTTTTTAATGCAAGATTTTAATTGAGATGTCATATCTAAATTGAATTTCCTTGAAGGAAAGAGTGAGCAAGCCTCAAAGGAGGAATTCTGGTAACTTAAAAACAAGTTGCTTCATATCCATTACCAACCACTGTGTCATTGAGAAGAAGTCAAATAAGGAGAGCGTACTTAAGACCAATTTGGAAAGATTTCTTAGTGTATTTTAAAATTGTCACTGGTGTCAGTAGGTTCTTTTTTTCTTTTTAAAGAGAGGAATTGAGCTTTTTTTTCTCTAAAAAGAACAAGGAAAGATTAAATGCTGTAATACCGGATTTTTTTTTTTGCTGAAGCTGTTGGTATCAAAAAAAAAGAGGAGTACAACTG
>VXAL01008733.1:0-13860 GCA_013399475.1 Chauna torquata
AGTGAGGAAGGAGAGTAGCAGAGAACAGACCAAGGACTTCAAGCAAGACCTCAGCTTCTACAGGGACGTGTTAGGTGGAAGGGTTCCCATGGGCGGCAGCTCTGAAGACCAAAGGAGCTCAGGAAAGCTGGTAAGCCTTCAGGAAAGCATCCTCCAGGCAGAAGAACAGTCCATCCCAGCACTCAGGAAAACAAGGAGATGTATCAGGAGACTGCCTTGACTAAGTAGAGACCTTTGGGCTAAGCTGCAAAAAGGCAGCATATGGGAGGTGGACACAGAGGCAAGCTACAAAGGACGAATTTATAAACATTGCTCAGGCACGTAGGGGTGGTGTCAGGAAAGCCAAAGTTCAAGCGGGGTTGAGACTTGCAAGGAAATTTGAGGGTGGTAAGAGAGCTTCTACAACTACGTTGGCAGTAAGAGGCTGAATAAGGGCCCATTGCTGAATGGGGTGGGTGATCTAGCAACAGCAGACACAGATAAGACTGAGACACTTAATGCCTCCTTTACCTCAGTCTTCACCAACAAGATCTCCCAGGCCTTCCATGCTTATTGAAAGGATTCGGAAAGCTACCAGACAGTGATCAGGACTGAGTCAGTATTTCTTCAGTGAACTTGACCCATACTAATCCATGGGTCCCAACAGGCTGCATCAAAGGGTGCTGACAGAAATGAACGTGCAGAACTGCTCTTTCAAATGTGGTGGAGATTAGGGGAGATCCCTGACAACGGGAAGAAAGCACCCCACCTTCCCATGTGGGGAGCCACCATGTTGTCAGCCTCGCTTTGGCCTCTGGAAAATCATGGAGTGAGTCCTCTTGAAGCATGTGTTTGGCCACACAGATGAGACTGGGAGAGCAACAGCCAGCACAGATTGAGCAAGACTAAATGTCTGAGCAGTATGCTTGCTTTCTGTGATCTACAGACTGGTGAGCCTCACCTCTGTGCCTGGGAAGATCATGGAACAGATCCTCCTGGAAGCTATGTTAAGGCACGTGCAAGACAAGGAGGTGATCTGGGACAGCCAGCATGGCTTCACCAAGGGCAAATCGTGCCTGACCAATCTGGTGGCCTTCTATGATAGTGTGACTGCATCAGTCAACAAGCGAAGACCAACTGATGTCATCTACCTGGACTTCTGTAAGGCCTTTGACAAGGTCCCACAAGACACCCTGATCTCTAAATTGGAGAGATGTGGGCTTGAAGGGGGGACTATCCGGTGGATAAGGAAATGGCTGAATGGCCGCAGCCAGAGAGTTGTGGTCAATGGCTCTACATCCAGGGGGAGGCTGGTGACGAGTGGTGTCCCTCAGGGGTCCATCTTGGGATCGGTGCCGTTTACTATCTTTATCAATGACATAGACAGTGGGATCAAGTGCACCCTCAGCAAGTTTGCAGATGACCCTAAGCTGAGTGGTGCAGTTGATACAGCAGAAGGGGGGGATGCCATCCAAAGGGACCTGGACAGACTTGAGAGGTGGGCCCACATGAACCTAATGAGGTTCAACAAGTCCAAGTGCAAGATGCTGCACCTTGTTCAGGGGAATCCCAGACATGAGTACANACAGAGGCGTGGCCAGCAGGTCAAGTGACGTGATTGTCCCCCTCTGCTCTGCCCTCGTGAGGCCCCACTTGGAGTCCTGCAGCCAGGTTTGGGGCCCCCAGCACAAGAAAGACATGGACCTGTTGGAACAGGTCCAGAGGAGGGCCACAAAGATGATCAGAGGGCTGGAGCACCTCTCCTACAAAGAAAGGCTGAGAGAGCTGAGGTTGTTCAGCCTGGAGAAGAGAAGGCTCGGGGGAATCTTATCAATGTCTACAAATAGCTGAAGGGAGGGTGCAACGATGTCGGAGCCAGGCTCTTTTCTGTGGTGCCCAGTGCCAGGACAAGAGGTAATGGGCACAAACTGGAGTACTGGAGGTTCCCTCCGAACATCAGGAAGCATTTCTTTACTGTGTGGGTGACTGAGCACTGGCACAGGTTGCCTGTAGAGGTTGTGGAGTTACGGTTCTGGGCAGCCAGCTCTGAGTAGCCCTGCTTGAGCACAGAGATTGGATTAGATGATCACAAGAGGTCCCCTCCCACCTCAACTTTTCTGCGATTCTGTGATCTGCAGTGAAACGCCCTTGAACCTCCCAGTCTTCCAGCCAGGTTCCGTCCTTCCGAGAGAGTGGCTCTGCTCCACCAGCCCTACACACAGCCCTGCCATCACTGTGCAGCACCATCTGCTACCTGACCCTTCTTTCCTGCAGGTTTGGTGGGAGACTTTGTTGGTGTACCCTGCAGCCACTTGTCAGGTGCACCTGGGCAAAAGGGCACTTCATGGGACTTCTGTGGCTGAAGTAGCAGCAGTGGATGGAAAAGAGCAGCAAGATGTTGAAGGGTTAGGGAGAAAGAAACCACAGCACAAATCTCAGGGAGCTATGACTACTCTGAGCAAAGCAGGGTAGGTGCTGGGTAGGTGTGCCTCTCCCCACTGTATTGTGAATTGGCAGGAAAAACATACGCATTGAAGCCTTGAGGTCTTGTTATTTCACCTACTTCTTCCTAGTCCCTTGGCAAGACAGGATCGAAGGGAGTGGAGCCAAGGCACCACAAAACTCTTAGCTTCCTACAGAGCAGGGGATGGACGGAGAAGTAGAGCCACACGCTGGAGGCCTCAGCTGCATCACCTGGAGTCAAGGCTTCTCCTCCCATATATCCATTTAGAGGGCAGCACCAGAGCCCCTTGAACATAGCCATCCCTTGCCCTCCCAGCCTTACTGCTGACCCATCTACTTCCCTCTGCGGTCCACAGTGCATGAAAAGGATGGAGTGCTTCTCAGCAGCCATTCTCTGGCTATCCTCCCCATCTCCAGCAAGCACAGTCAGCAGGCAGGGAGCTCATCTGGAGCCCTGCCCCGCTGGATCTCTGCTACGCACATGTTACGCTGCGGCTTTGGCAAACATCTGGCTCTGGGCTCCCGCCCCTCAGAGTGACGGCTCTTGGTGGGAGAGGAGGGGAGGCTGGCGCCAGTGTGGTCAACGATCCCACGCACGGCTCCCTTTGCCTGAGTGTGTGCCAGGCATCCTGCCCTCCCCAGCCCTGGCACAGCTGCTGACCAGCTAAAAGCGGCCAGGGAGCGGCCAGGGCTGCTATTTCAGGAGCTGTCTCTGGCTCCCGGGCTGTTTCTCAGCCTCCAGCATGCTCTGGCCTCAGGGGAGTGAGCGGGGGGTCAGGGTTCGGCCCCAATGATTGTCCAGCACACGTGGCCAAGGCGAGGGTCAGACCCTGAGGCTGCAAGGCACCCCATGTCCGGGGGAACCCCTCCGCACAGCTGCAGGCACTGCGTGCCTGCACCGCTGGCTCCTGCAGCCCAGCAGCTACAGGGCATGGCAAGGCTCTAGCTGGCTGCCCCACAGCCATGGCGTAGGCAAGGGCAGGCACAGGGCTGCTGCAGCCATACACAGCTAGGTATGGAGAAGAGGGACAACTTGTGGCCTCCAACAACTGACTGGGATGAGGCAAAGCCCTTAGTTTTGAGGAGGAGGGGAAGCAGTTTAATCACAGACACTGGCAGGGAGGTAGGACCATTGTGGAGGGTGAGGCTGGGCAACTGGCTAAAGGAATCTGAGAGCGAGCACCACTTTTCTGGGAGTCCTGGCGCCTCCAAGGGCAGGGGCAACATAAGAAGCTGAAAGAGTAGGAGCAAGGTTCACACACAAGCACCCAGGTGTCCTCTCTGTTGGAGCAGCAGGGAGGTGAAATGGCAGCAGCAGCAAGGAGTTACAGGGCACTGGGAACCCCAGCAGAGCAGAGGATTTTGGGTGCTGAGCAGGGCAGAAGCCAGGACTCTGCAAAGGAAGCGTGCTCAAGGGGGCTTGAGTGGGGCAGCAGCAGTGCAGGGTGGGAAGTGACAGGATCCGGCCAAGACCTCCTGATGCCAAGAAGGACTCCAAAGCAGGGTGCTGGGCTGCGCTTTGACTGCACAGAGCTCAGGCAGTGAGAGCTTGCAGAGTGGGCCTGCACAGCAGGACAGGACACGGCAGTGCAAGACATGCAGGTGAGACTGGAGCTCAGGGCAGCGGAGGAGGGAGCGGGCCAAGCAGGGGAACACCAAGCAGGGATGGGGAGCAGGAAGAGGCTGGGGTGCCCCAGGGCCATGCCCATGAGGGAGAGCACTGCCAGTGAGAGCTGCCCTGGGGGCAAAATAGTGAGGATCCCTGGGGGGCAGACAACAGCAGCTAGCAGCAACCAAGGGGCGTGGAGAGAACAGGAGGGAGCAGAGACTGAAGGAAGGGGAGGGGGAGCATGCTGGCAGGCTGGGGCTCCGGGAGGGGAGGAGCAGGGCTGGGCACTTTGAGGGGGCAGCGTGCACAGGTGTGGGGCTGTGGGCGGCATGGAGGAGGGAGGATGTGAGCAAGAACTGTAGGAGGAAGGGGAGTTCTAGGGGGCTTGGGGCCGAAGCAGAGGTGAGGGAAGAGGGGCAGCTGTGAGGGGGCTGGGGATCAGCGCAGAGGAAGGAGGGAGCTGTGGAGGGGGCTGGGGGAGGAGCAGAGCATGGGGGGAGAGGACTGTGAGGGGCTGGGGCCTCTCGGCTGCAGTGGAAAAGCTGCTGCAGCTCCAGGGGAAATGCTACTTGAATTAATCATGGCGCTGGCTGCTGTGCCAAGCCCAGGAGGAGGCTGCTGGCAGCGCAAGGAAATAACTTTCACAGGAATTTGGAACAAATGCAGCTCTTCTGGCGGTAACAACAGCACTCACCTCCCCCACAACCTCCCCTTGTACCAGCATCTCCCCCATGTCTCCAGTCCCTCAGTACCCTCAGACTCGTCCATATTACAGCCCGCTCTCCCAGAAGCATGATGCACTCCCTCCTCTCATGCTGATCCCTAGCAAGCTCACAGGCATCTCCCCATCTAGTCTCAGGAAGGTCGTCTTCTTGTTTCAGAGGAGGAGGAGGCCTGTTCTATGTCGTGCAAAGGTCTGAAAATAGGTTAATGCTAAATCTCTTGTCCCAAGAAAATGAATGCATGTAGCAATGTCCTTCCGCCACTCTCTTTGGCAGCAAAGTCAGTGAGCATTAGTCCTCCTGCTGTTCCAGTCCGCATGCATGGCTACTACCTAGGTCGTATCACAGCTGCCCCCTTCAGTACCATAACTGATGCACCAGGGTTACCCCTCAAGACTCTCTTTCAGTAATACAGTTCCTGCAGCCTGATCTAGCCTAGAGCACTTCATGCAGGTCATACTATTGGGTGCACAGCCCCAAAGGCTGCCCCGGTGCTGTGCATGCAGCATAGCCAGTCCCACAGAATCACAAATTGGTGCTCAAACTTCAAAGCTCATCAGACCTGTCCTCAAAATTTTAAGATAAGGATATACATTACATGTGTTGCTGGTCAGCTTTTGATTGCTGTTCTTCTTCCCCAGCAATTGTGTGTATGGGTGCAAGGAAAATATGTAAACCCTGGCTCCAAAATCATTAATATTAGATCTATGCAAGAATCAATAATCCACCATCTCATCTCATTCACATTTCAGTCAAATCAGCCACTGATCACAACATGGGCCTTACACAGCTCTCTATGCTTTACACTGGCTGCCAGAGGACAGACAATACTTGATTTAGCATGAAAAGTTAGAAAGGCTCAGAAAGACAATATCTGACCTTGCACGCAGCTTGCTGGTACAAAGTCAATCCAACAGAATATTTAAAACAAATTTAAGCCAGCAGGGTGAATTTATACTAGAACAGTGCTTTGCATCATGTAACCATAGTATTCGAATGTGGTCCGATGAGCCCTAAAACGTCTATGTTATCAACTCATGGCCACAGCAGGAAACAGAGACAACCAATTAGTGACTATCCCTTGCTCTACTGCCTGATGATGTTGTGTCCACTGATTCCCTAGGCTCCTTCTCTACTGGCATTTCTCTCTCTCATCTCAAACTTGAACTGTGAGTTTGCTATTTCCTTCGCTTAGGGCTCATGCAGAGTCTGCTACTGTGGGACCTGGCCCATGATAAACACAAGTAACAAATAAAGATGTTATGAGATTCTTTTTCTTTCTCAGGAGCTCAGGCCAGCAATCTGCTCTGCTCGGCCCTGTTCATACACCAAACACAAAGACCGACTTGGCAAAGAGGATGGGGTGTACAGGAATACAGCAGACCTGCAGCCGGTCTCCTGGTCACTCACATGGACTCCCCACTTTCCCATCATTCTGTCCTACCCACAGAGAGCAGATGTCAACATTTGAAAATAGACCTGGTCCTCCCAAGGTTTCTTGCTTAGAAATATCATGGTCTGATGGAGAATCAAACCCTTCGTTCCATGCTGGCCTGTGTCCTGCACATCACGCTGGCAGGGCCTGCCTGTGGCCTGGGCTTTCACGAGTATTATGCAGGTGTGGACCAAATCCAGACCTTGCCAGAGATCCTTTCACCTCCCAAGGCAGGACAAGCCACAGACAGATGGAGTGAAGCAGGGGGCACAGGGAGGCTGATGTGGGTGACCCCGTGGGACATGGTGCCAGCTGCTGGCCACTGTGGACCCCAATGGCCCCTTGGAAGCCCTCCTGTTCTGGGCGCTGGATGGCCGGACTGGTCAGGACAACTCCGAGACGTGGGCTCTGTGCCCCAGCTCTGCCCGGCTCCCCAGCCTGGCCCGCTCCTGCTGCGGCCCAGTGCCGAGCCGGCAGCCTGGCCAGCCTCTTTTCCCATCCTCTCACGTTTCCCGGCTCAGAGGAAGCAGCAGCAGATGTGTGAGCTGTTTGCTTTGTGCCGAGGCCACGCGGGAGTTACCTGCACTCAGCCCAGACACGCCATTTCCAAACGAAACATGAAGGCTGAGCCAAGACCATCGAAATCTGGCCAAACCCTCAGTCGCTGCCGGCCGCCAGGCCAGCACCTCCCCCTGCACCGTGCGAGCTGTGCTGGCCCCCATGCTGCACTGGCCCTTGCCACGGCCAGGTCCCACATGCCTGACCAGCTTCTCTGTGCCATCCCCTTGGCCCTCTGCTGCCCCAGCTCCTCTGCGGGTCCCACTCTCCGTCCTGTCTGTCCCCACGCTCACGGCCAGGAGCCCAGCAACCATCGCCGACTGCATTTCCAGAACACCTTCCTGCCCAGCAAGCAGCACTGAGGCAGACGGCACAGAGGAGAGTGGCCCTCCCCTCGGGGCCACCACAGCCAAGACGTCCCTGCGCACACCTGGAGCCTCTGTGCACACCAGGGCTGCTCCAACCCTGCCCTGTCCCTGAGCCCACTCCCACCCTTGGCCCCCTCCCCGGCCTTGGCTGCACCCTGCCCACCTGGGACAGGATGGCGTGTTGCCCTGCACAGACCCACAGGGTCATACAGATGGTATCACTGCTGGGCATCCACAGAACCTGACAGAGGGAGAGCAACCCTCCAGGCCTCACCTGCGACCTCTCACTGCACGAAGGCTGATGCACATGCTGCAGCATGTGCCTCTCAGTTCAAATCCCAAAGGTGCTGCTTCCAAGGTAATTTGGTAACAATACCAATCATGCATAATTAATTAAAATATTCACAACCAGCCTCACAAACACTTATGAACTTCACCTAATCATCTCATGGGAGAGACAGAACTTAGCAGCTTCCTACAGATTTGACCCTTGTTCCTGAGTACCATTTCTAGTATCCTAGCCTGCAAGGCTGCTCCACACTTAGGCAAGCAATGCCTGCCACAATGTCAGCTGAGGTCAATGCAGTGCTTTGCACAAAGGAATTCCTTGAGGTTTGCCCACAGTACCAGTGATATCGCCCAGTACTTGCAAGCAGAAAGGGTGTAACGTTGCTTTGCCCCACTTTCTGCTCACACTAAGCAGGGATTTCTCTGTTCTAGCATTCCTGCTGCCATCAGTGCAGGAAGCCATGAAAACCGCACTAAACATCCTTCAGTGGTAGGTCTCCCATCCCACACTTCTCACTGTCCTGGCTGTGCCCTCCTCAAGCTCAGCTCCTGACAGTTGTACCTACCTGTAAGAAGCAGGTCCCAACAGGGGTGTTCTCCTTCAGGGACACATTGTAGAAATTACTCCTGAACACTGGCTCGTTGTCATTGACATCCTGCAGGGCCACATGAACCACAGCTGAAGAAGAGAGGGCAGGGATTCCCCTGTCCGTGGCCAGCACTGTCAGCTGAGGCTGAGGATCCTTCTCATAATCCAGCGGGGCAGCAGTGGTGATGATACCTGTGGCAGGGTCAATGGCAAACCAGCTGGAGTGGGTGTCATGGCCATGCATGATACTGTACCGCACCTCCCCATTGGGACCCTGGTCTTTGTCTCGAGCTGTCACCTGTAGGACAAAGCTGCCTGGGTACACAACCTCAGGGATGCTCTGTTTGTACTCCTGCTGGTCGAAGAGTGGAGGGTTGTCATTGATATCCATCACCTGCAGCACAAAGGTTGATTCTGCCCGGAGTGGAGGTGTTCCTGAGTCAGTAGCTGTCACCCGCAAATCATAGGAGTCTCTTTCTTCGCGATCCAGAAGCTGGTCCACACAGATAAGGTAGATGATGTTGTCCTTGGTAGTGAGGGCAAACTTGCCATCCCCTCCCTCCAGTGTGACATTGACATTGGAGTATTCACCATAGTCTGGGTCAGAAACAGAGATGCGTGCCACATACTGGCCGGGCTGGGCTCCCTCAGAGATCTGAGGGGAGCCATCTTCGCTCAGAAAGATGATAGTCATGGTGGGCTGGTTGTCATTGTAGTCACGCACATGAATAGTGACAAAGGCTGTGGTGATCTCAGGATGGACAGCCTTATCCCGTGCCTGTACCACCAGCTCATGTACCTTCCTGACTTCATAATCCAGACCCTTGTTGAGCTTGATGACTCCAGTTCGGGAGTCAATGGTGAAGTACTGGTCAGGATCACTCTGTCGCCGGTTGATCTCATAAATCACATCCCCATTGTCTCCTTCATCTGCGTCAGAGGCAAAAACCTGCAGGATGCTGCTGCCAGGTTTCAAATTCTCCGATATAAGAGTATGATAGCGGCTCTGGTTGAAGGTAGGAGCATTGTCATTGATGTCCTGGATAGACACATCCAGCATCATCTGGGTGCTCCTGGGAGGAGAGCCACCATCATAGGCTTCCAACAGCAAGGAGTATGATGAACGGTTTTCCCGATCTAAGTTGTTGCTGACCACCAGGTCCAAATACAGGACTCCATTGGGTCCTCGCCGTGTTTCCAGGCGGAAGGCCTGCCCCACATTGTCGCCCTTAATCACATAGCCTTGGGTATTGAGCAGGCCACTGTCAGCATCAAAGGCTGGGTCCAAGGGAAATCTGCTGCCGATGGGTGTGTGCTCTGGGATCTGGAAGGTGCTGTGTTGCTTGGGAAAGGCTGGAGCATGGTCATTGATGTCATTAACTTGGATGTTCACTTCTACTGTGATACCCTCTGGGGTAACAGCAATGAAGCTGTAATGGTCCCGGGTCTCTCGGTCCAGGACACGGGCTGTTTTGATTATACCTGTGTTCTCATCTATCACCAAGTCAGTAGCAACACCACTGCCCTCCTGTGCCGATATGAAATACATGTAGGCACTGGTGCCAGGGGGCAGGCCAGCACTGATGTCCCCAATGATGGTGCCAGCTGGCTGCTCCTCATCTATTTGTAGATCCAGGGTACCCAGAATGGCAGAGCCCTTCCCTGCTCTCAGGCCCCCAAGGATTAGCAGCTCCAGCAGAAGCATTGCTGACCCCTTCATCTGCTCCATTACTAGTGACTTGCAGAGCAGAGGGCTGTTCAATCTTCTTTGCAGTGTGCTTTAATCCTGCAAGGAATGCAGACCAGAGAAGGCTAGTTAATAGGGAGCAGCAAAGGAAGGACAGAAGAAAAACATGAGGAGGGAAGGCCTGCCACGTACCTCCTGCCTGATTGCTATGTATCACTTATCCCTCACAAGATGAAAATGCGTTAGAGCAGAGGGTGCCCAGAATGAAGGCCTAGGACAGCACCTAAAGTCAGCCAAGCAGAGCACACCTGACTGCATGCTGAGGTTGTTACCAGTTGTTACTCTATCACATAGGCTATTTTCTACACAGCCAAGCATTCTTCCCAACCACCAGCACTCCTGGCAAAGCTAAAGCCAGCTGCCCTACAGCAGAGGGATCCTGTGCCTTTAACAGCTGAATGCTTCCTGTGAGGCTGAGAAAGGCTGTCTGCAAGACCACAGAGATTTTTGGACAAGCAACAGCCTAGCACCTCTCTATCCTGAAAAATATGGTCTTAAACTGGGAGAGAGCCCAACAAATGACCCTGTTGAACCCTCCCTCCCCAGTAGCATGCTTTTCAGGACCACAGGGATTTAGGTTCAAAAAAATGTGAAGTGCAAATCGGGTGTCCCTAGTAGGGAGCAGCAGAACTGGAGTGGGCTTACATCCAGTGAACAATAAATCAGAGTGGCTCTATTGCAAAGGACGTACCCACAGCTGGGATTGCCCAGCATAAAATCCTGTCCTCCTAGGGCAGACAGGGCCCATTGTTTGGCCTGGCGCAGAGATTTGCGGATGCCCCAAGCTGGTACCATGGAGGGTGGTGGTGGTACAGTAGGAACGCAGCAACTCCCTCTGAACTGCCAGCTGCTCTGGCTCCTTCCCCGTCGCACACCCTCCACTGCTCACTCTCCTCCTTTGTCTCCTTCTCACTGCTCCTTGCTCATTCTGGCTCCTTCACTCCATTTCCCCCTGCCGTAGCTTCATTTCACTGCAGCAGTGGGGGGAGGGACAAGCAGGGAGGAGCAGCTCCCTGCAACAACAGCACTACTGGACACGCTGGACACACTCCCGGTGCCCGAAGGCTGTCAGCCCCCCAGGGCTCTGCCCACCCTCCCTGTGAGTAGCCAGAGCAAGTCAACAGTCAAGGAGCTTGTGAAGAACACCAGCCCCAGTGCCGCTTTTAGCCCCCGGTAAACAAGGCTTAGTGGTCTGCAGGGATGGCGGCAGCATGAGCTCACACTTGGATTCTCTTGAAAGCATTTGCTGCTGGTCCCATAACCGCACTCAGGAGCTGCTCATGTCAGACGTAGGACAGCAGGAACCTCCCTGTCTTGGGGGACGGAGGTGGCTGATATTGCCTAGTCTGGGGACTAAGAATGGCAGCCCTTGGTCTACAGAACCCTACAGCAGTGTTAACCCTTGCCAGGGGATGCAGTATGGTTATTCCTTGGTCCTCATTCCCACATCAGGACATCTGTTTAGGCTGATTTTTCCTGTGGAAATTCTGGGTTAGTAACAGAAAGAAAAGTCTAAAAAAGTGTTTTCTACATATTGAGAAGTATCTGTTTACTTCAATGAGCTATAGGAACTAGAAACCTATGTGTATTCCCCATGCCTGATGTCTATGGCAAGTAAAGTCACATACTGTTCTTGCACCTAGCAAACATGAATCCTCATTATCTTTCAGGAGCAGAAGTCAAAAAAAGTTACACATTCTTGTGGTCTGCTAGCTGGTGAGCTGCACTAATTCAGTGGTCCTGGACAGGTCCATCTCTCTATTGGAGTTAATTAAATTTCCCCATCTGAAGGGGTAACTACATACAGCCAGAACTGTGGGAATGGGGTCCAAATTTGTTTCTGTGATGAAACTGCACCATCCTAACTGTGACCCAGCTGCTCAGGTCATGGGAAGGTACAGGGCAGAGGGTTTAAAGCCTTCGCAGGTGAGTAGATGAAACAAGAAAAAGAAGGGTAGAAAAACTAGTAGAGGGACAAATAGAGGGAGGCAATGAGGCAATCTCAGTGGCTGAGGACAGGATGAAGCTGAAAGGTCTTGGGTAGTGCCCGGCACAGATCAGGGCATAGATCAGGGAAAAAAAAACACCCCGGATTGATTATTGATGTGGGTCTTAGAAAGCAGAAGGGACTGCAGCAAGGCTTAGTGGGTTGCTGGTGTGGGGGCAGGGAAACTGGTAAAAGGAATCTGGCTAGTGTGAAGAGCAGCTGAGAGCACTGGGGAAACTGAGGAGCAGAAACTAGGGTTCTTGGGATGGTGAAAGTCTGCGTGAAAGGAAGGACAGAAGAAAAACATGGGTAGGTTCAGAGCCTAGCTACCTCTTGGGTAAGAGATGCAACTGCCAGCTTGCCAGATTGAGCGAGTTCATGGTACTAGCAGCCCTCCGTTCCTATGAAGTTTGCAGGCTTGGGTCGGCAAGGAAGACAGCAGTGACCTCAGTGGATGCAGAGTCACCAAATCCGAACAGCTGCTTCCAATTAGCAGATAGCTCAGTGCTAGGGGCTGGCTCGACTGGTCCAAGCCCAGCCTGTGTAATGTGAGCCAGACTGCCCTGCTCCCTCTCTGTCCCTCCCACCATCGGGCACTGAGTTCCCTAGTAACAAATGGCAGCAGAAGCCTCTGAAGAAAACTGTTAGCATCACAATCTGACCAGAGAGGAGGCTGGGGTCCAGAGCCATAGTAAGGAGGTTGCTGCACATAGAAGGTGCTGCATAGAAGGGTGCTGCAACATACAGACGCATCTCCAGGCCTGGGGCTGATTTGCCAGGGCACCAGGAGAGCCAAGCCAACACTTAGGAGATAAGTCACGTTTAGAAAAAAAGATAAGGAATTACGCAAGGACCAACACATGCAACCCTGCCTGCCTGCAGTGGCATCGCATCTCATGTCAGCCTTGAGGAAGGGAAAGCAGGCACACACCGGCCCCAGCAGAGAAGCTGGAAAGACGGCACCCACTGTGCATGCCACAAACAGATGTTAGAGCGCTTGCTGTGCAAAAGCTCCATCACAGCTGCAGATGCTGCTGATGGCATACACGAAGCCTCACATGAGAGGCCATGACTCATGTAATGATGTTTTTGAGACTCCAGTTCAAATCAGGAAGGATGCTGAAGCCCAGTTAATCTTTGCTGAGCACCACTCACTGTCCTGAATACGTTCTTCTAGTCCACATTCACACAAGTCTCTCTCAAGACTTTCAGATTCTCTGCCCTCAGAGCCACACACAGTCCAGCCTTGCCTGCAGTGCAGCCACAGGCTAACAACTCACTTTCAACCTCTACTGTCTTCCATGACCTACAGCCACCTCCGGGCCTCCTGGCCCTCCTACCTCCTCCCACCTCGCCCTCCAGCACCAGCATCTCAATCCCATTCCTTATTGCTCGCTCCCAGCCCTGCCACACAGCCTTATTTCACTCTGACAGCAGACCTAAGCAATGACCAGCAGTGGTGGCCACCCTCTCATGAGGATGCAGTCAAGCTCCATTTCATCCCCGAGTATCCCATTTCTGTGCCACACCAGTGCATCCTTCAGGCTGTCCTGTCTCTGAAAACACTTCCCCCCACAAAGGAAGCTCTAATAAAAGTTCCTCACATACTAGCCAGCTCCCACAGTCCCGGTCCACAAGCATCTCAGCACTGGTGGGCCCCTGCCATACTGTATGCCCACCGCGGAGGTGGCCCAGGGCCTTGGTTGCCTGTTCTCCGTCCGGTTCCCCGGCCACTGGCCAGGCTGTCAGGGCTCTCTGTCCCTCAGAGCTCCTGGGCCGTCTGCACCCCGCGGCTGTTGGGGCTCCCTGCCCCTCGGGGCTTCCCAGCCGTCGGGGCCCCTCCGCCTGCTGGTGCTCCCGGTCCCCCGTGCACAGCCCCGTTCCAGGGTGCTCCCGGGACGCTCCGCACGGTGCAGTCTCCGTGCCGGAGCTATGCCAGCCCTGGCCCCCGCTCCACTCGGGCCCGTAGCCCCCGCCTGGCGCCTCCGCGGCTCCTCTTCCGTGACCGCTGAGCACCCGCCCCGCCGCGGCTCTGCCCCTGCGGCGGCACCCCCGGCGTCGCTCCCGCGCCCGAGCCCGCGCCCGCACCGTCCCGCTCGTCCGCTCCCAGCGCCG
>VXAL01008733.1:14369-31249 GCA_013399475.1 Chauna torquata
CCCGCCGCCCCCATCCCCGCCCCGCCACTGGAGCGCGCCGGCGGAGCGCGGCCCGGGGGCGGCCCCAGGCTGGGGTCCGTGGCGGTGGGACGGCGTGGCGCGGCACGGGGCACGGAGGGGCCAGGGAGCAGCGGTGGGGAGACAGCCTGCGCGGAGCGGTAGGAAGGGCTGCAGCCAGGATAAAGAGGGATGTGGAGGAAGCAATGGGCGCCGGGAGCCCGGGGAAGTGGGAAGGGGTAGGAAGGAGCAAGGGGCAGGGCGGGGGTGGGATGGGACAGGGAAAGGAGAGTGCTGGGCAGAAGGAGATGAAGGGACACGGTGGGTGGCATTGGAGACATGTGGGGACACGAGCACAGGGACACTACCTGTACTCTAGTCTCTACCACAGCTCCTTCCTCAAGCACAGGGCCAAGGGTCCAAGTTTCTATAACCTGCTAGGTTGCCTGACATCAGGGCTTCTAATAACCAGGCTGGACGGTACTCATCTGTAGTACCTGCCCCACCAGTCTATACTAGGAAACAAAAGAGGACAAGAGTGGGTGATTGTCAAGGCTGCTCCACCAGTGGTTGGCTCCCTGGCTCAGCGTGGCTACTCAGACTGGTTTTCTTTTGCTCCAGACTGGCCAGGTCACAGCAGTGCTGGTGTATCTGCTGGGAGCCACTCTGCCTCCAAGACAGTAATCACTGCTGGGCCCTCTTCTGTTTTTCGGTGGAGAAACAGCCATTGGTTGTGACAGTCCATTGCTAAAACCGTATGCTGTAAAGGCCACCATTCACTCTGCTTCATCAGGAAAATGCCTAGGTTATTCCATCAGTGACGATCAATGCAAACAGAGAACATGGATCACCAGACCAATTTCCCAGAGAGGGAACCCTTCAAGATTTATGCGTCTGCATCCCTTCCTAAATACCACAGAGGCTGAGCAGAATTTAGAAATAAAAGGTAATTTTTACTGATGTAAAGGTACTCTATAGAAATCAAATCCTTTTGACTCTGAACAGCACATCTTATAATTCTTCACATAAACTCACCAAGCTCTAATATATTCAGTTTCTTTCAGAAGGTTACAGGAAATCAGGAGAGTTCAGAAGGGGGCAGCAAGGATGATCAAATGTCCAGATCAGCTTCAATGCAAGGAACAAATCAATGAAAAGAAGACAAATGAGGGGAATGTGGAAGAGGACAATGAAATCATGAGTAGTCTGTGGAGGGTGATTTTTGTTCAGCTCTGCAGAGCTGATGTTGTTCATACACTGCCTCTTCCAATATAAAAGAGGCATGAAATGAGGCTAACAGAAGCCAAGATCAAAACAAACAAAAGAAGGTGGTGCTTCACATGAGGGGGCCACGGACCTGAGGAACTCCTTGCCATAGAATGCTGTGGATGCTCGAAATTTACATTGGGTCAAGGTGTGCCTGGATTAGTTCACAGAAACCTTTTGAGGGTTCCTGAAGAGGGGAAACCACTTCCAGCTCATGAACTCTACGAGTCACAAAGAGTTGGGTCTGGAGGTGTACTGAGGTGAAATATAGTGTATGCTTCACCTGTTCTTCCACATCTTCCTGTGCATCCATTTGTAGCCGCTGTTGGAGACTGGTCCGGGGCTAGAAGGAGTCTTGAGCTCCCAATGAGATGATCATTATTGTCCTTTGGCTGTTCCAATTGTAACAGTGACATTTCAGACTTGATTTAGTTATCATGTATTTATTTCTCTTTATTTTTGACTACAACTGTTTTTTCTTATATTACCTTATTCCATCCCAGTTGTTTTCAGAAACATCAGCAAGGTACTCATTCAGACTCTCCTCTTCTAGATAAAACAAACCACATGCTCTTACTCATTGCTTTATGATCAGCTATCTATTGTTGTTATTATCATCTTACTATCTTACATGTGACTCACACACAGGTATTGTTCCTCTTTTGTGGTCTCTAACTAAAGTTATTTCCAGCTTCTAGGTAATTTTTTTTTTTAATACATTGCTAAGACCAAGATCCACAAAGTGATTTAGGCATATAATATCTATGGTTTCTAATATCTTACTATTTACAGCAATGCCTTTATCAATCCAGGTTCAAATGCAGTAACTATTACTTTTTGCTAGATTAATCAAATACATGGGGCTGATGGTACTGAAAGAGCTTATTGATGTGATTGCAAGGCTACTGTCTGTTTTATATGAAAAAAAGTGCCTTTGGAGAGATCCCTGGTAACTGGAAATAAGTAGGCTAACATTACACTCCCCTTTAAGGCAGGGAGGAACTCGCAGAACCATCAGTTTGTCAGCCATCTCTGTACCCAGAAAACTCATGGACCACATCCTCTCGGAATCCGTTTCCAAACACATGGAGAGCAACAAAGCAATCTGGAACAGTCAACATAGATTTACAAGCACAACTTGTGCTTGACCAGCTTGATTGCCTTCTATGACAAAATGACTGGCCACATGGATGAAGGGAGAGCAGTGGATGCAACGTACCTGGACATTGTCTCCCACAGAATTCTCATTTATAACCAGAGGAAGGAGTATGGGCTGAATGAATGGAGCATTAGGGGGGCTGAAAAATGGCTGTACCTCTGGACTCAAAGGGTAGTGGTCAGTGACTCAATACGGGGTTAGTGGCTGGCAGCCAATGGAGTATGCCAAGCACTGATCTGGGGGCCAATATTGTTCAGTATCTTCATTCATGATCTATGATGACACAAAGTGCAAATTTGCAGATGGCACTAGGAGGGGCATCTGATATGTTGCACAGCAGAACTTCGATCGAGAGAGAAACTCTAAGAACTGAGTCAGCAGAAACCTCATTAAGTTCAATAAAAGTACAAAGTTCTGCACCTGAGGCAGAACAACCCCATAATTGGTACAGGCTAGGAACCAACTGGCTGAGTTGCAGTCCTGCTGAAAAGAACATGGAAGTAGGGGTGGACACTGAATTAAGAGTCAATAGTATGCTTTCATTGCAAACAAGGCAAACAACATACTGCACAATGTTAGGAGAAGGGCAAGCAGCAGGCCAAGGGAAAAAATTATCCTCGTCAACTTGGGATGTGGTAAAGCCATGCCTGAACTCTTATGTACATTTTTGGCTCCCTCCATTCATGACGGATATTGAAAAACTGTAGGTGATAGTTAGGGGCCTGGCACACATGATCTATATGGACAGGCTAAAGAAGCAACCCTGGATATACATACAGGCTTGGGGACAAGAGGCTGGAGAGCAGTCCTGCAGAAAGGGATCAGGGGTTTTTGGTCAACGGCAAGCTGAACATAAGCCAGCAGTGTGCCCTGGCAGTGAGGAGGGCCAACCGTGTCCTGGGGTGCATCAAGCATGGTCATCATCAGCCATTGCTAGCTGGTCAAGGGAAGGGATTGTCCCACTCTGCTCTGCACTGGTGCGGCCTCACCTTGAATACGATGTGTGGTTTTGGGCACCACAGTATAAGAAGGATATAAACTAAACTATTAGAGAGTGTCCAAAAGAGGGCTATGAAGATGGTGAAGGGTCTAGAAGGCAAGCCGTATGAGGAGCAGCTGAGGTCACTTGGATTGTTCAGCTTCGAGGAGACTGAGGTGAGACCTCATGGTGGCCTACAGCTTCCTCACGAGGGGAGCAGAGGGACAGGTGCTGATCTCTTCTTTCTGGTGACAGCGACAGGACCTGAGGGAATGGCACAAAGCTGCGAAAGAGGAGGGTCAGGCTGGATATTAGGAAAAGGTTCTTCACTGAGAGAGTGGTTGGGCACTGAAACAGGCTCCCCAGGGCAGCGGTCACAGAACCGAGCCTGTTGGCGTTCAAGAAGCATTTGGACAACACTCTCCGACATATGGTCTGATTTTTTGGGTGGTCTTGTGTGGAGCCAGGAGTTGGACTTGATGATGCTTGTGGGTCCTTCCAACTTGGGATATTCTATGATTCTATGCAGTGCTTGCTTAGTCTGGTGATAAGTAGACTAAGGGGCTTTCTAATGGCATCCTACTGCTACCTGAAGGACAGATAAAAAGATGACGGCGCCAAATAGTTTTTCATAGTGGCAGACAATAGAACAAGAACAGTCACCACAATTACAGCTTGGGAGATTCAGAGTGGATGTTAGGAGAAGTTTCTTCAACAGGGGAGCAGCGCAACACTGGAAAAAGCTACTCACATAGGCTGTGAATTTTTTACCCTTGCAAGTTTTCAAGGCAGATCTGACCTAGTATTGTTGACAGTCCTATTTCAAATGAGACATTGGACTATGCACCTCTGGACATCCCTTTTAACCATGAAGGGATAAGTCTACTGTGAATCTAGAAATTTCATTCCATTTCTATTACGCTAGTCCTTAATAACGTCTTTTTTCTTTTATGATGTTCTGGTCACCCTCTATACTCACAAGGCCTCTTTGTTTCACTGATCAAATTTATCTGTATAACTTTTTTTTTTTTTCTGAGATCTTTGCTGAAAAAATTAAATAAATGAGTTCCAAAACTGTGTCTTGAAAAAACAATGCATTCCCTCAAGCCTAGAACTTATTTACTGATAATCTCTGGTTTTTTTTTTGCCAGTCTTACGCATCTTACAGTTTTTGTATTAATTTGTCTTCTCCATCTGAACAAATAATTTCTCATGTAGCACTGTAGTTCAGTTTGATCTACCTTTTTTCCTGCCCCCCCCCAAAAGACCAAAGTTGTCTAATGTGCTAGACTGACAAACTTGCTGCTTATCACATTTGCCATTTAATGTCATGTTTTCAAAATCTGCATTGAAACCCCTCTATACTTCTAGGCATTTGCCTAGATCCATCACTTCAGTCCTCCTTTCTTCAGTATCTGTGATGTTTTTTATTCTTCAGTCCCTTGGCATCACCCCAGATCATTAAACAACCCTCCTCTCAGACCAGAAATTTATACACAAATATTACCTCTAGTTAGAGATGGAAATTGATTCTTTTGGTATCCTAGTAAATTAGAATTTATTGTACATTCTTGGAGCCTCTTTGCAAGGGAGGGGCGAACAGACACATATCACATGCTTGGACTTTCAGAGAGATCTTGGACAGTCTTTCTGACATGCAGGTATCTTTGGAGCTGCACGTGGCCGAGTAGAAAAATGTGAGTCAAGCTATGCTTTGCAAGAGCAACTAAGGCACAGAAGCAAGAGCAGAACTATGCTATTCAGCTATCTAAGGCAGATGATGACTGGTCGTAGTAAGGGTTGGAACAGGACTGCAAGTCTCCCAGCTGTGTCATGCCTTTTTGATAGAATTATTAATGACGAGGAAACCAGGGTATGGAGAAGGGAATCAAAATCTGAACATGATTGAGTTTTCTGGATTAATCAGTGCTTTGGGGAATTTCAAAAATTGAAATAACGTGGGGCCTCATGCAATATGGCACACTGGAGTCAGTAGTGACCAAAGCATACCTGGAAGGCAGCATAGAAAACATACTCTCTGCATACTTTATGTTTCCCTAGCTCTACAGGCAAATACTGCAATGTAATGGGAAGTCGTGGTATCTCTCATGTTGCTATTCTGCCACCACAATGACCTTGGTCCTGGAGTTCCACACATCCCTACCCCAGAATTGACTTTGCATATTCCCACCCTCATCAACAGCAGGTGGGGAGTGGTCTGGCAGCTTAGCACCTTCCTGCTAGATGGCGTCTTGCTGCTGAACTGGATAGGAGCAATCTGGCAGATAGCCCAGGAGGACTGATTAAGTTTCTCAGAGGCTTCCACTCTTGCAGGTTGGAGTCTGGCTCAGAAGTCCCAAACAGGAAATCCTTCTAGGATATGCTTAGGCTCTGATTCCCGGATGTTCACAGCAAGCAAAGGCTTCCTGCATTCAGAATGGATGTTAAAAATAAAAGAAGTCAGGCACCTGCTAGGAGTGTACATGGCCAGGATGGATAGTGGGTGGAGGTCAGGGGGACTGAGACATGTATAGGTTTTCGGTTGAGATCCCAAGTCTACCTCTGCCATTTGGAATGCCTTTGAAGTCCGTGAAGTATACAGAAAGAATTGCAAGGGCATTTGTTGTAGTTTAGCCCTGGCAGGCAGCTAAGTGTCACACAGCTGCTCGTTCACTCTCCCCAGGTGGGATGGGGGAGAGAATCAGAAAGGTAAAAGTGCAAGAACTCATGGGTTGATATAAAGACAGTTTACTATGTAAAGCAAAAGCTGCGCGTACAAGCAAATCAAAACAAGGAATTCATTCACTGCTTCCCATGGGCAGGCAGGTGTTCAGCCTCTTCCAGGAAAGCAGGGCTCATCACACGTAATGGTTTCTTGGGAAGACAAACGCCATCACTTCGAATGTCCCCCCCCTTCCTCCTTCTTCACCCCAGCTTTTATTGCTGACCATGATGTCATATGGTATGGAATATCTCTTTGGTCAGTCTGGGTCAGCTATCCTGGTCCTGTCCCCTCCCAGCTTCTTGTGCACACCCAGCCTCCGTGCTGGCAGGGCAGCACAAGAAGCAAAAAAGTCCTTGGCTCTATGTAAACACTGCTCTGCAACAACCAAAAACATCACCATTACTTTCACCAAAAATTCAAAACACAGCATTGTGTGAACCTCTATGAAAAAAATTAACTCTGTCCCAGCCAAAAGCATGACAGCATCTCACCTGGCAAATGATGCTGTTATCTCAGCTTTGCAGCTCTATATTCACAGCCTGGTCAAAAAGAAATGCTGCTAGTGCACTGTTGCTGGATGTAACCTGACTAGCTGGCTTTGAACCTTACAGTGGAAGAGTTCTTCTTCATCTCCTGCTTGTCTAAATGGACACAAAGCTCCTGTCACATAAGGTTCTTGCAACAGGCATATTTCTGCACCATAGGTTTTGTTCATGAGCAGCAGAGAGCCCTGAATGTAAGGTCCCTTTGTGGTCTGCATATGATGGATGGTTTTAGGGTAGAGCAAGGAGAGTTCATGGCTTCCGTTAATTTGTTTCTGAGAATGTTTACAATCTTAGAAATCTGATCAAGCTTTGGCAATCCTAGAAGCAGCTGGATTGAGCAGTGTTCTTAACATCACACTTATGCTACGTCGTGCTTAAAGTAAGGATGCCCAGCCATCACCTTCCGTTTCATCCCATCTTTCTCATAGTATCTTGGATACGACTCCCACAGCCTATATTCTTTCTAGGGCTCTATCCAGCACAGTCCTAAATGCCCTGAGTGCTTGATTGTGAACCTTGCCTCCCTTTTTAGTCGAATTCTCTAGCACAGCAAAACCTTTGAAATAGGTGGGCTTAAAATGTTGGCCTTTGCTACCTCCTTGTCTTAAACTTACATTATACATCTTGCAGGCTGAGAGTCCCACTGCTCATTGTTTCAGCAGTTTTTGCCCTGGACTTGTCCTCAATTTTGCCAGTTCCATGCATTCCCATCCTGCAGCTCTCTTGCAGTTCAGCTTGGGACTTCTCAAATAGATCATTGGGTATTATTTAAGTTATAGCAGCATCTAAAGGTAAAGACTTCAAGTGCAGCAGTAAGACAATTCATGCCCAGAAGACAAAATAATCAAAAGTGAAGACAAGTAGGTAGATACAATAAAGAACATGGAAGGATAAGACTGCAAGTGAGGTAGTGGTGATATTCTTTGCAGCTAATCTGTAAACAGTGTAGTACAGGCAGATTTGAAACAGTAGAAAAAAAATCTAGGGCTGTCAACTGCTTCGTTTCTATACCTCAAAGAGGGTTCAGCTGAACCCAGAAGTGCTTGTCATGCTCAGCAGATGTGCATCTAACTAGTTCTTAAAGTTCTCCCATAACAAAGACTTCATAAATTTGCCAGTCAATCTATTCAGTGCTAAATTTTATTCACTATAATTTAAATCCATTATTTCTTGTACTATCTATCATGAACACTGGAAATAGATTATTCTCTTTGCAACTGTCTTCTACAAACCAGGGTAGTTATCATATCTTTTCACTTTTCTTTAAGAGAAACTACCCCAGAGCATTTAATCTTTCCATATTGCATTTTCTCAGCCTCTAATAATCTCCTCTGAACTTTCTCAGATTTGTCTACATTCTTTGAAGTGCACTCACTAAGACTGGACACAGTACTGCAGGTAAGGGCTTGATCACAGCAAAGCAGAGCCAGAAATACTACTTGATGCATCTTGCAAGTTATATTCCTCCTTATACCATCTCATATGTTTATTTGTTTTCACAACAGCATGCCTTCAGCTGATTCATATTCAGCCTAGAGATAACTCTAAACCCAACATTTATTCTGGAGAACTACTGTTTAGACAGTTGTTTCTCAGACTGTATCTGTACAGCTGATTATTCCCACCACGTAGATAATCTTCCTACCAAGGAATAATAATCATTTGTATTATTTCTACCCAGTAATAATAGTAATTCTTATTCCTATACAATAGAATATTAACAAGAATTCCAACTACAAAATAATCTGTAATAAATCCTTTAATAGTTTTACTATATTTTATAGGATCTGCCTGTCATGCATAAATAAGCACAGAAGTAGGCCAAGTTCTTTCTGTTTGTTTTAAAACCCATCAAAAATATGTCAGTTCTTTAGGTCATGGGGACAGCTGGACAGATTGCTTCATAAATCACTACCAATCCAGAGGCATGCATGTAAGTTATAGTACGGATGCTTTAGGGTGAACCACTTTTAGGTTACATCTTGATCATTTGGACTGGGAAGTCAAATGTAGCTGAAGATAATGCTGCCAAAACACTTTCTGGTATACCACTAGCTGCAAAAAGTGCCAGTGAGACAGAGAGGCTTTGGTTACTTGAAATGTTAACAGGAAAAAAAAAAAAAAAGTCTAGTTGTTAATATTTCTGATGACTGTTCAATTTGTTTGATAAAGGCATATGTAGATATAACAGATGTCACCAAGGTGTTTGACCTAGGTCTTCATGACACACAGATCAAAGCAGGATTAAACACTATACTCATGTTCCATATTACTTCAAATGATTAACTGCAAATGAGAAATCCTCCTCCAGCAGTTTTTCTAATGAGGTCTTGCACAGATCTCTCTATAGTCCAATGCTGTTTAGTATCACGACTAATAACCTGCAAGGAAGTATCAACTGCCTAAACAGAAGCACACGGAACAATAAGGAAGTTATGTTATTGCAGTTTTAGTAATATGTTTAGTGTTCAATATTTATAAAGACTGTAGAAAACTCAAAGTGACAAGTCAAGATCCACAGAACAAGTTTCAACATGGGTAGCTTTAGAAAGATAAGAAAATGAAGTGAGTTCTCAGGATCCGTAAGAGAGAAAATTTTTAATTGTATGTAATTTTTGAGTCTAGCAAATGAAGGCAGAACAGGAGCAATAGGATGGAACTGAAGTTATAAAAACTGAAGGTAAAGAGCAGCTATTCAATGGAGAGAGGAATTAATCACTAGAATAACTAAGACAAGGTCATAACAGATACCTAGCAGTCAGGATTGTCCAGCTTCCTTGAGAGATGTGCTAGTTCAGCAAAAGGTCTAGGGTTTGAAAGGAGTCTCTCCCTGAGGGTGTGTGTTTTGTGATTCAGAAAGGTCAGTGTCACCCACTCCTAGTCTCTGAACTGCCTTTTGTGTGCTGCTTGCCACATTACGCTCTCCTAAAGAGACGGCTGAACTGTGTCAAACCATGGAATGATTTTTATGATGAGAAAAGGGAATGAGAAAATTATGAGAAGGAAACCATCTAACACATTTCAGTCTGTGAGCCAAGACAGAACTGAAATCAACATTTCCAGAGAGGGAAGTTGACTGAGCTGAGCCCTGTGCTACTGACTGCTCTGCTTCCTGTCCTGGCTTCTTCCATCCTCCTGGAATCTCTTCATCCACGTTTCTGCAGCAGGGTGACCTCATTTGGCAGCAGCCTCTGGGAGCTTACACTGAGTAAAGTGCCTCATTCTCATAGGTGCCTCTTAGAAAGTTGCTCAGTAAGGCCTGGACTTCCTCCCTGGTAGCAAACAAGTCTCCTTCTGTTCCCCCGAAAATCAGCTGGGAGGAAGTGAGATGGGGAGGTGGTTTCCGAAATACTGTGGATTGTGATTACAGACATAGTCTTAAAATCCATGGGATGGGGGTGGGGAGCACAGGACCTGCATGGGGAATCCAGGTTATTTTGGTGTGAGTTGAACATGTGCCTTTGATCAACACTGTTCACAGACAGATAAAAGCCGGACAGCAAAGGGCTTGCTGGTGTTGTGTAAAAGAAGAAAACAATTTGGGGGATATCCCTTTCCAAAGAACAAGGCTTTTGCTTTGGAGGAGCTGGCGCTTTCTATATATAGTGAGGTGATTATTTCAGAATGGAAAATGTTTGTTCAGGAAGGAAAGGCTCTGAGATCAGCAGAGTCAAGTCTCACCCACACGCTGTTGACTCCATTGGACTCTTCTGCCTAGCAGCAGAGAATTGGGAGGAGGAGTCTGTAGGGACAAGTTGACTGTCCAGGAATCACCCATCTATACTTGAGTTCTCCTCACTCAGGACCTTGGGTTCAAGCTCTGGTGTGTCACAGAGGAGCAGGTTCTGAATTAAGATCTGATGATTCCTCCAGGAAAAAGAAAAATGAAGATGGTCAAACATTGTTTTTGCCTTTGATGTGTGAAGGTTATCATCCACAACCAATGCACACTGGAATGCTCCAGGATATGCCACAAATATATTATACTGTAGGTGCTATCAGCCAAATTGGCAACAATGTACACTCCAACCCAACAGTCCATTCTTCCATTCTAAATATGCTGCAAGCATATATGACATCTGAACTGCACTAAACATACCTGCCACAAATAGACACAGGAAGGTGTGTTTCTTAACCTAGAGAGGATGACATAGAAACACACACACGCACACGCACACACGAACAAACTGGTATGATACAGCTCCATCTAGTGGAAATTTATGTATTACACAGTCTTAAACTCCTGTTAAGACTATTATTATTATTATTATTTTATTGTAGCACTGCTTATGAGTCCTAGATACAGACCAAGAAAACTCTGTGTGACACTTATCGTGCTTAAATAATTTTAAAAAGTGAGAAAAAAAATTATAAACTTTCAGTTTAAGCTGCTGTGATGCACTGAACTTGACAAAGATGTTACCACTGAGCTCAAATGGTCTAATCGATAAAAATCAGTCACAATCGAAAAACAGTTCATAGGTTAGAAATGCACATATAAGCCCACCACATACTTTAAAAAGTTACTCAGACCTCCAGGGTAAACCGCAGCTGCCTATCTCCTCCAACAGCAGAATCAGGCTATGAAAAAGTCATATCTGACCTAGGTGAAGTAAAAAGGGAGAGGAAAAAGTTTGGCTTATGAGTAACCTTAATGTTTCTTAAATATCTAAAAATAGCACAGGCCACTGTGAGACATACAAGAGGTGGAATAACGGACAGGTGATCCAGGAGGAATATAGAGACACTACCCTAGCATGCAAGTATGGCGTAGGGAAAAGCAAAGCCCACCTGGAGTTGAATCTGGCAGATATGAAGTGCAACAAGAAAAGCTTCTACAAGTACATCTGCAGCAACAGAAAGACTAAGGAAAATGTAGGCCCAGTGATATATGGGGCAGGTGCCCTGGTGACAAATGACACAGAAAAGCAGCCTTCAGGAATCCCAGGTCCCTAAGACCAAAAGGAAACCCTGGAGCAAGGAAAACTTACCCTCAGTGGATGATAGCCTTCTACAATGGGATGACTGGATTGACATAGGAGGGGAGAGCAGTGGATGTTGTTTGCCGCAACTTTAGTAAGGCTTTTGACACTGTCACCCATAGCATCCTCATACACAAACCGAGGAAGTATGGGCTAGGTAATGGGACAGTGAGGTGGACTGAAAACTGGCTGAACTGCCAGGACCAAGGGCTGTGATCCATGGCACAAAGTCCAGTTGGAGACCAGTCACTGGCGGAGTACCTTGAGNAAAGGAAACCCTGGAGCAAGGAAAACTTACCCTCAGTGGATGATAGCCTTCTACAATGGGATGACTGGATTGACATAGGAGGGGAGAGCAGTGGATGTTGTTTGCCGCAACTTTAGTAAGGCTTTTGACACTGTCACCCATAGCATCCTCATACACAAACCGAGGAAGTATGGGCTAGGTAATGGGACAGTGAGGTGGACTGAAAACTGGCTGAACTGCCAGGACCAAGGGCTGTGATCCATGGCACAAAGTCCAGTTGGAGACCAGTCACTGGCGGAGTACCTTGAGGTCACTGTGTCCAGTCCTGTTTAACATCTTCATTAGTGATCTGGGTGACGGGGCAGCATGCACACTCAGCAAGTTTGCAGATGACATGAAAGTGGGAGGAATGGCAGATACATCAGTGTGTTGTGCTGGCCTCCAGAGGGTCCTGGACAGGCTGGAGAAATGGGCTGACAGTAACTTCATGGAGTTCATCAAGAAGTACGAAGTCCTGCCCCTTGGAAGGAATAACCCCAGGCAGCAGGACATGCTGNACCAAGGGCTGTGATCCATGGCACAAAGTCCAGTTGGAGACCAGTCACTGGCGGAGTACCTTGAGGTCACTGTGTCCAGTCCTGTTTAACATCTTCATTAGTGATCTGGGTGACGGGGCAGCATGCACACTCAGCAAGTTTGCAGATGACATGAAAGTGGGAGGAATGGCAGATACATCAGTGTGTTGTGCTGGCCTCCAGAGGGACCTGGACAGGCTGGAGAAATGGGCTGACAGTAACTTCATGGAGTTCATCAAGAAGTACGAAGTCCTGCCCCTTGGAAGGAATAACCCCAGGCAGCAGGACATGCTGGGGGCTGACCAGCTGGCAAGCAGATCTACCAAGAAGCATCTTGGGCTCCTGGCAGACATCAAGTTGAACATGAGCCAGCAATGTTCCCTCACGGCAAAGAAGGCCAAAAGCATCTTGGGCTGCATTAGCAAGAGGGTTACCAAGAGGTCAGGGAGGTGATCAAAGCCAGCAGTGATGACGCCACATCTGGAGTGCTGTTTCCAGTTCTGGTGTTCCTACAACAGATAAATGAACTTACTGGATTGAGTCTAGCAAAGGGACACAAAGATGGCTAAGGGACTGAAGCATCTGTCACATGAGGAGACGCTGAGAGAGTTGGGAATGTTGAGCCTGGAAAAGAGAAANCAAGAGGGTTACCAAGAGGTCAGGGAGGTGATCAAAGCCAGCAGTGATGACGCCACATCTGGAGTGCTGTTTCCAGTTCTGGTGTTCCTACAACAGATAAATGAACTTACTGGATTGAGTCTAGCAAAGGGACACAAAGATGGCTAAGGGACTGAAGCATCTGTCACATGAGGAGACGCTGAGAGAGTTGGGAATGTTGAGCCTGGAAAAGAGAAAGCTCAGGGGGATCTTATCAATGTGTATAAAAATCCAATGGGAAAGAATGAAGAAGAGGAAGCCAGACTCTTCTTAGCAGTGCCCAGTGACAAGACATGAGGCAAACTGAAATACAAAAAATTCCACTTAAACATAAACAAATTCTACTTTTTTTTACTATGAGAGTGGTCAAGCACCGGAACAAGTTGGCCAGAGAGGTTGCAGAGCTTCTGTCTTTGGAGATATTCAAAACCCAGCTGGACAATGTCCTGAGCAACCCAGTCTAGTTGACCCTGCTTTGATCAGGGGTGTTGGACTATATGATCTCTAGATGTCCTTTCCAACTTCAGTGACTGAGTCATCTGGACTCACTCCATATTATGAAGACCAGATATATTTTGATATATATTCTAATTTTGAGGTACCCAATCCCAGTTTGTGAAACAAACCTTAGTAAAACCCAGCACTAATATGAACTTCCTCATCTTTCAGCATTATTTCCTCCACTTCACTATTTCCTCTGTTTCCTTCACTTCTTCATTTATTATAGACAGAGAATTATATAGACATGCCCTATTTTTCCACCTTTGCTTACTGCATCCCCCACCTCATGGATATTGTCAGTAGAGTACATCAGAGAAGGTTTATACTACCGCCTAATGAATTTCTAGAAGTTGTTTAGATTTTGTAAGGAATGTGGTATTAGCGCCATCAACTGGAAATTGTACTGTGTGCTTTGCTGTGCCTGTGGCCTGAAGGCAATTTAGTGTCTGCCAAAGACTTCCATCATCAGTCATAGATAGGATCCTTCACTGTTCATGTTCATCAAAGAGAATATCATAGAGGCTCATAAACTTAGAAATGTTAAAGATAAAATCACATTAAGAGTTGTGGAAAAAAAATGTTTGAAGGAGAATCTAACAAATATATTCCAAAGTAATAATCTTTTCTAAACAAACAAACAAAACCCAAACATCAAGTACAGGAAACTTGCTGTAGCATCTGTCAGTCCAGTAGAGAATCATTGGCAAAAGGAACACTCAGAGAGGACAAAACCATTGCAGAGTAGTTAAATTAACTGTGTTTGCAGTGGACAATGTGTGAGAATTTCCTACACTAGAATTGTGATTCAGGGTGGACAGCAAAGGATGTGTCTCAGATCGAAATATCCATAGAAAAGACTATGAAACAAACAAAATGAGCTTATAACTGAGAACTGGAAAACTGAAAAATTGATGTCAAATTTTTAAAGGTTTCTGGAAGAGATTGTTGATATTTGAGACAGGTCAACTTGATATCTGTATCTGACAGACTAGCATATAAAATAAAAAACATAGTTGAGGGATTCATGGGTATAAGATGGAGAAGCACAGATTTTGTAAATGAATAATTTTCTTCACAAACCCACTGGTGCTCCACAGAGAGTGACAGTCATATATTCTATGACAGTCTGTATTCTACCCACTTGCTTCCTTTTTGTGTCTCCCCTACTTGTTACAATTTTGCAGAGAATACTCCGTGAAATATGCTGGTCCAGGCTAGGGTATGATCATCTTTGGCTTTAAAATCTGTGACTCCATGAAACAGCTGTGGAACTAACATACTCTGCAGTCACAGAAAACATCACGCAATTTAAATAGAATGGACGAAAAAGCATCCTTTGTAGGAGTTGTTAAAAAGTGACGTGAGAAGTGTTCAACAGATCTGGTTATCCTCTCTGTGAATTCACTAGTGTGAATGACAGTGTTTTGTGCTGGTGAAAAAGCACCAACAGTCACAGAATCCTAGAATAGTTGAGGTTGAAAGGCACACATAAAGATCTTCTAGTCCAATCCCTCTGCTCAAGGCAGGGTCAACTACAGCACATTGCTCAGGACTGTTTCCATCTGTGTTTTTAATCTGCAAGACTGGAGACTCCACAACCTTTCTGAGCAAACTGATCTAGTGTTTAACCACCTTCACAAGGAAAAAGTTTTTTGTATGTTTAAACAGAATCCTGTATTTCAATTTGACAGCGTCAGTGAGGTGGGGATACAGTAAAGAACAGTAGAAAAAGTGGTTGATGTCCATATAATTCTCTGACTATAAGAAATCCTGCCATGTAAAAGGCTTCTACAGAAAGGTGAAAAGGGAGGGACTGGCTCAATCATGGCAGAATGCACAGAAGAATGGGTGAACAGGCTCAATAGGAGGCTCTGTGGGAAAAGGGTTACAGGAGCTCAGCCCAGAAGGACAGTTTGTAGTAAATGGCAACTCAAATGAGATGTAAACACTACGGGGCACTGCCAGAGGGCTGCAGGAGCCCTAGTAAAGATACAAACACAAAGAAGGCTCTCCATGCATGCGGGAGTCTGGCAGGGCTTGAAAGCAAGCTTAAGGCAGGAAAAAACTGGAGACCTGATGAACTTCTTGCGCTTTTAAGGAGTTTTGTGACCTGTCTCTTTCAGGGATTTCTGTGTATGGCTTCATTTACAAATAAACACTGTCCTGCAGCAGAGTTTTTCCTGGACACTGGAAGGGTCGTGTCCTGTCTTGGATGGAAGAGGGAGCAATGTGTTTTCCCTCATCCTTGTGCCAAACTGAAGACTGATTCCATTTTCTCAGATACAGTTTCCAAGCAGCACAACTTTTTAGGATACACTTTTGCACAGCTGAGGTTTACTTTTTCAGACTGAGACCAAAGGGGGCTGTCATGTTGCAGCACAAGGCAGACCACTACATGTGGTTCAGTCTGCGATGCACCCAACACTGTGCGTGTCTTCAGGGTTTTAGAACACTTCTGCGGCTATTTGCTTCATGTTCTTCAACCTTTTAGCAACTCTCACGACAAAATTAACACCAGAGCAAGATACAGATTCCAGTCATTTCTTCCTTCTTCATGCATCCAAAGGTAGCTTCAGCTCTATTTGCTGCAGTACTGAGTTTTAGCTTGCTTGTCTACTACCAGTGTAAACCATTTCAGCTTTTATTTTTCTGGGCAGTCACATAGAAATGTTTTTCAGTATACCATTTCATTGTTTATTACTTACCTGTTTATATTTCTGCCAGTATTGGTATCATCTGCAAGCTTTATCAGCAGTAACTTTTTATTTATGTTCAAATAACCAAAAATATTGAAGAAACACTGAGCTTCAAATATTTCTTCTAACAACTTTTCCCTCTGAGACATCTTAAAGTATTATCATATGTTTAGACAGATGCAGTACTTTTAAACAAAAATGACAGGGAGTATTATGGAGCATGTTATAATTTGAATTAATCTGTTCTTTTCTATTGGGGAACTGATATCCTTCAAGCCCAGGCCTACCTGATTGCAGTTGACTGCTTTTGAGCCCTCACCGCAAGAAGTCACTGACCACTATTTCACCTTGCTTCAATCATCATTGGTCATCATGTTCCATTACACTGAAATTCAATGTAATTGAGTGGTGTGGTCCCAAAAATACACTTCATTTAACAACAAGTGCCCTGTCCCTGGATCAAGGTTTTCTATGTTACGATCATACCTAATCAGACCATGGACAGCTGATGAAACACTGGTGTGTGGTGCTGACCTTGGCTGGCTGCCAGA
>VXAL01008734.1:5157-15219 GCA_013399475.1 Chauna torquata
TAAAGAAACAGTCAAATTCCAGGTTCAATTACTCTTCTCTGGAAGTTCACTCTGCAGCCAGATATAATCAAATGAGAATACTCTGTCCTCTGGTCTCTTATGGTTCCTTCTGGGCTCTGTTATATGCCTGGTCTCTGACAAGCACAACAGCCTTGGCAGGTCCTTGATGGAAATGCAATCTTAAATGAAGCTTAGACCTGGTTCATCACTGGTTTTGAAAGAAAGAAAGTTACATCTGGAAATTGCAGAAAGGCTGTAATTCACGCTGAAGATAAAGTTTGATGTATAACATAAATAGAATTGAAAGGTTTGTGTTGTTTCAACAGATTGGCCTATTAATGTATGGCCTGGTGTAGCCAGCTATATCTAAATATATATATATACACATGTATGCACATAGATATGTACATACATACACTCGTTACAAACACTGCAGTTCTTACAGTGACAGAGTCAATCCTGGAAGCAAAGCCCAAATTTAAAAAAGGTTTTCTGTTTGTTTGTTTGTTTGTTTTCCAGCTTGCCATTGCAAAATATAAAGAAATATTCAAGGATTGTCTTTTGTTAGACCTTTAAAAATAATACATTCTGCCCTGTTACTGACTATTAGCTGTATCATTTTATTACAATCCCTCCTTATTCCCTGTGCAACTATTCTTCTCAGATATTGACTCTAACAATAGGTGGAAGTCTGGTTACTTTAAGAAGAAATTTCTGACCTTGTAGAGCTAAGAGTTTCAAAAAGATTATCAAAATTGGAGAAGAAAATTATTTGGAAAATAATGTGGTGGTTATGTGTAAGATGCTCACCTTTACGTTCCATCTGAACGCTAACACTTCATTTGACATCACAGTCCCTGAGGCGTTATCTGAACTCTAATGCAATACAAACCATACCAGACTCAGCAAAGTTAGAGTTTAATCACAGCACAAATGTATACCTAAATACTTACAAACAAGACAAGTTTCCCTACAAAGGATGAATGTGTAGTCTTTGATGCTGAAAGCTAATAAGCATCTAAAAGCTACATTATATAAACTGGTAGGAAATGCTCATTTTAGGCCTCATGATTTTACTCTAATTAAATAGTGCATAATTTATAGCAGATGAAAGTCCCCTTGCTGGTTGTCATTTGCTGTGTGGTCATTCCCTACCTTGTGTTTGTCCAAACATTCTTCTGAATTATCCAACTGTTAAACTATTTGGTGTCAAAATGTTTCTGGATTGGTACTTGGAGTTTTTATGTTTCTTGCTTAACTTTGGTCTGCAGTTTCTCCATACATAAATACATCAAACTATATTAAAAACAGAGCCTTTATCTGCATGAGTCGCTTGGGGAGTAACTTTCCCTGGTCTATAAGACAAGAAAAATCATTGTTTTCTCTTTGATTTAGAGAGTTGATTTATAAAGGTTTACTTTTAAAGCTTCTGTTTCAAATGTGCTAACTCCAGAGTTTTTATATATTGCCCAGATTTACTTACCCATGTTTAAGCTCTGATTTATAAACTGTGTGCCTCTGACTCAGCAGGAATCATTGATTTAGGACAACACATTGTAAGTAAGTTTTTAGTAGCTTAGTATTTAACTGATTTCAGAGAAATTATGATTGAGCAAGTCTCTGTCCCTGTTTTTGTTTTGTTTTTCTATTCCAGAGCCTTAATATAGTGGAATATATCTAGAATGTCACAATGAGAATAAGAGAATTTCAAAACGCAAAATTAACCAAAGCACTGTGGTAAAAGAAAATAACTTCTTTACTGTGAGGGTGACTTGGGCACTGGTACAGGTTGCCCAGAGAGATTGTGGAGTTTCCTTCCCTGGAGATATTCAAAAGCCATCTGGACACAATCCTGGGTAAAGTGCTGTAGGGGACCCTGCTTGAACAGAGAGGTTGGACTAGATGATCTCCAGAGGTCCTCTCCAACCTCCACCATTCTGTGATTCTGTGAAAAGAGTTTCTGGGTTTTTTTTTGAATATCAGTAGAAGCAGGCTTCTAAATCACCTAGCTACATTGTGAGATGCTACTTTTTACCTGTTCTACTGAATAAAGTCTTTTTCTGTACATAGCCAAATAAATTCACTGGCTACACTTCCAATTTGCTTCTGAGCCGCCAACTTTTTGCAGACGATTTCTCCAACTGGGTTTAGATACACACCCTTATTTCTCACTACTGGCAGAAACAAGCCCTGACAAAGAAGTCTGGGATGTACATTTGTGTTAACTGGTGTAGAAGAGAGAGTGAAAAATTGTACATTGAAGAGGGAATACCATGTTCTCTGTTTTTCTGCCTATTAACGCAAAGATACAAATATATGTATGTATGACATATATTACCTGTTTCTATTTCTGTTTGGAAACAAGAAACTCAACTTATCATTTGACATGGTCTGTAATGTGAATGGTTAAAATAGCTTTTAAGAAGTGAAGATTTCATTAACCTCATATTAGAATTCTTGTTCCTCAAACTTAAAATCCACAGCTTTAAGTCACTGATATTTGAAAAATAAACAAACAAATAAATAAATAAATAGTTCCATTATTGCATTGGTTATGCTGTAATTTAAAAACTTTGTCTTTGTTTTCCTGGTCTGACTACATTCCCTTTGTGATACTTTTGTGGACGATTTCTGAATAGGAATGGGTGGCTGTTTTTGTTTGTTTGTTTGTTTTTGTTTGTTTGTTTGTTTTGTTTTGTTTTGGAGCCAGGAAATAGTAGAAAATGTAGAAATATTAGGAAATGGTCCCTATTCCTGACTTCTTCAGGCTGGTTGTGACTGTCACTGTTTGTTGCCCAAGTGCCATGCAGGTAGCAGCAATAGCAGCAGTCATAGTAGAACCCAAAAAAGGGCAATAGGGACAAAATGCTTTGCACTGATGCCCATACAGCTCTCAGTAATTGTAATAGTTTTTCCAGGAGCCACCACTATTGCAATTATTCCTGTATGCAAACTAAGAGAGAAAGCAGATAGATGTGAACAACTGTGTTCAAGCAAAATTAGTCAAAACTTGAATGCAATTGTTATTCTTAAGAAATAGTAATCACAATGCATTTCTGAATTTCAGTAATGAAATTTTTCAGAATTAATTGATTCAGAATCAATATTTGTATCATGCAACATTTATAACAATGATTATATTTGCAGGAAATATTAAGTTTATGCTATACAAAAATATTTGTATTTTTAAATAACATTGTTTTGACTCAAAATGTAATCTAAAAAATCTATTTTAACAAGTTTGCACAACTTTTTAGAGGACAATTTTTTTTCTCTACCTTCCTCTGAATGGCATGTCTCCTGGAATTCCCTATTTGTTTTAATTATCTAGCTGTTTCTAAATCAGCCTCTCTCCTTGCCATTATGTTGTGTACTTATGAAGGTAGAAAGACAATAGATGTTGTCACATTAGCATTGACGGCACGCTATACCATTTAGGGTGGTTTCTTGGTGGATGAATGCATTAAAATACTCTCAAGCAGAAGTATTGCTATAAGCTGATTTTCGCTGTGTAACATAAGCTAAATAAGTAATAGTCTGTCACATGACGTTGTTAAACAAAAGTACAGAGGCCCTAGCTATTCTTCCAAACTTTTTTCCCTAGTTGTGTAACGACATCTATTCACTCCTTTCAGTCTAAACAACTACATGCTAGACTTCATTAATTTTTACACACCACATGATGTGCAAACACTTCAGACACATGAGGCTTGATTATATATGAAAGTTACTTGAACTCATTTTCCTTTCTTAACGTGTAGTCATCAAAAATGAAAATACTTACAATAAGAAATTTCAGAGCCCCAGTCAGGGCCAGTGAATGAGGACAACGTGAGAAAACATCTCCATCTAGTGGTGTTGGCCGGAGATTGTTCTCCTTACCAAGGAAGTTTTAATGGTGTAACTTAAAAAGCACGTTTAAACAACTACAGCAGGACAGTTTTAAGGCATGGATTTAGAGGAACCAGAAACTTCTCTTTTTTAAAAGGGTACGAGACCCGTAAGCCAGCAGAAGGGTTTCTGCAGGAACTGGGCTGTTGACTGCTCCTGAAGTGGCTACTGTGCAGATAACTTGCACTTTGCAGCATTGATCTTGTCATACACAAACCACCTCTAGCTCATTAGTGTAGGGAATCCCCTCATATTACAATGCTGAAGCGCTCTACAGATACATAGTACTGAACGTGTGCCATTTCTGCCAGGGATCAGAAACCACGGAAGTACACAGGTCATTCCCAAAATTTTTGTGTCACTAATTCAGAAATAACAATAACACAGTGAGTGAGACTACATTAGCAGTAGTGTAACTGTGATGGTGTAACTGGTAAGACTTTCTTGTGCTACGAAAATTCATTTTAAAGAATGGAAAACTCACATGCTAAAACTGCCCATTTACGTTGCGTTCCTCCAGGTACTGTTATGACTTGCCCAAGAAACTGTGCAAATTTAATGAACTTAATTCTCATGTTCCACTGCTGTCACACTGAACTGTTTTGATTGCCTTCAACAGACTTAATTTCAGTCCATGGAAGAAATATTTCCTCAAAAAAATCAGAATTTAGGAAGCTGGCCTCTTCTCTCTCATTTACACTGGTACTAATCAGTAGGAACTCAAATGAGCATCTGGTTAATAACATGCAAAGTTTAATCAGAATAAGTTGTAGAGCGTCTTATTTCAAAAGGTACAAATTAGGAATATGAAAAGAATTAAAGAATGATACAGCGTATTACGTGGCTTCCCTTGATCTGAAGAACATACATAGTAGGGGGTGAGCAGCCGCCTACTGCTGCTCGAGAGTAGGGGTGAGCTGGAGAGCAGCCCCACAGAAAGGAATCTGGGGTTCTGGTCGGCGGCAAGTTGAACACGAGCCAGCAGCGTGCCCTGGCAGCCAGAAGGGCCAGCCGTGCCCTGGGTGCATCAGGCACGGCTCTGCTGGCCGGGCGAGGGGAAGGATTGTCCCGCTCTGCTCTGCGCTGGTGTGGCCTCACCTCGAGCACTGTGGGCAGTTCTGGGCACCACAGTATCAGGAGGACATGAAACTATTAGAGAGTGTCCACAGGAGGGCTACAAGGAGGGTAAAGGGTCTGGAGGGGAAGATGTGTGAGGAGCGGCTGAGGCCACTTGGGTTGTTCAGCCCAGAGAAGAGGAGATGAGGGGAGGCCTCATGGCGGCCTGCAGCTTCCTCACGAGGGGGGCGGAGGGGCAAGCACTGATCTCTGCTCTCTGGTGACGGCGACAGGACCAGAGGGAACAGCGTGGAGCTGTGACAGGGGAGGTTCAGGCTGGATGTTAGGAAAAGGTTCTTCACCGAGAGGGTGCTTGGGCACTGGAACAGGCTGCCCAGGGGTGGGGTACGGCACTGAGCCTGCTGGAGTTCAAGAAGCGTTTGGACAACGCTCTCAGACAGAGGGATTGATTTTTGGGTGGTCCTGTGTGGAGCCAGGAGTTGGACCCAATGATCCTTGTGGGTCCCTTCCAACTCAGGATATTCTGTGATTCAATGATCATAGTAGAAATGAAAACTCTCTATTATTCTGCACACTACACGGAACATGGACTTTCACCTGTTTGATAGCGTTATCTAAGCCATAGGGCTACACCCTTTAATTAAGAAACTAGAGTGCTCACATGCAAGCACAGATAGTATAGCATTGCTGTCCGTACTGTTGAATGGGTAGAGTAGTTCTGGTTTTCACTTTGGACTCAGGCCCATTAACAATCTCCAAACCATTCAAGGGCATGTTTTGGAAGTTAGCATAGGCCAGATCCATTTCCTGTTATCTGGGATGCTTGGAAAGTGACAAAGTTTTGTAGTGTGGGTATCTCTGGAGCCCACCAGCCAGGCTTGGGACCAGAGCATGGGTTCTGATGGTTTTCATTTCCTTGAATCTACTAAGCGCATTTATCCCATCAGCAGGTGTCCAGTTGCTTTCTACCATAGGAAGTCAACAGGAGCAGGAGGAATGGTTCTTTGCTTTTCTATACAGATAGCTTGGTATACGAATAACAGGACCAGCATAATTCCACTGAAATCAAGGAAATTCTTGGATTTCTTCACAGTGCAAGTGGGACCAAAATTTATCCTTTGGTACCAAATTTATCCAGGTTATCCAAACATAACTAGATCATGTAGACCCTACAGACCTTTTCACATGCAGGGAGAAAGAATGACCTATTTCAGATGTAAAAACACCTCCTTCATAAACTGTTGTGGAGTTTCATAACATGCAACAGCTACAGCTGTCAGAGAAAACTAAGCAACCCATGAAATCATCTCTACTCCTTAGTGTGAGAGCACTAATAAATTTGAGAAACTCAGGTGCAAAATACAAAGAGGAAGGTTACTTACTGACAGAGTAAGTCAGTGTCCAGACATTCAGAGAAAAAGGTACTCTCACACTGAGTGACCATGTAACTAACCCCTCCCATGCTCCCTCCATTTCATTTTGTAAACAATTTTAGTCCTTATTGTTCCTGGATAATTCTCTTTGCAGGGTTAAGAATAATTAAAAGCTAGATAAATTCTGTTCTTTCCTTGTTTCTGTTAGCCTTGCTGAACTCATTATTCGTGTGCTTTTTCATTCAATATACAGCATTTATGATGAGGTTTACTTTCAAAATGAGTATTCATAAACCATAAGGTTATCAATGGATTAAATTCATGGATCTAAAAAGTGTATGTTTTCCACAGAATTACATTACAGAAAAATAACCTATTCTATGTAAACTGGAATTATTTTCCTGGATCCATGAGTTCCATGCAGTAATGTAGGCATTGTCTATTTTAACATGTATGATGAAAGTATCATTTTTTTAAGACAAGGGAAGGGATTTTCTTATCTTAGTTGTGTGTGGGAAATAATTGTATTAGTCAATTCAATCCAATGCTCTTACACAGACCTTTTGGATCCAAAATCTGAATTCCAATATTAAGATGGAGTCATTACCTACTATGCTTCTGAAACAGTGCACCAAAGTTAATAAACTTAACCAATCTAAGTTTCTCCTGTAAATTTCTCCTATAAGTTTCTCTTGTAAGTTGGAGAATAGTTAACTGCCAAACTGTGTAGTCCACCCTGGGTAAAGTTAGGTTAACTATAGTCACTTGCCATAAAAGCTATTTCAGGTGGAGTTCAGTTGCTGCTAGGCAACACCCCATAATTCCAGATGTTTATGCCCAAATTACCAAAGTTTCAAAGTATGTGGATTTGAGGTGGAAGGCAAAAAGTTACACAGAATGACTGACTGTTCCATAATGGAGGAATTCCTGAGTTTTTCTCCTTGGCTACTACAGGGCTGCAATATCTTTTGTATCAGAATAACAAGAGGATTTTAATGAAAACAAAAAAATTCACCACTTTTTTGGAACTCTATAGAGACTTACCAGAGTCCTTACCAGAGTCCAAGTTGTACTGTTTTACGGTTTTACAGATTTNAAAAAGTCAACATTTTTTTTCCCTAAGAAAAGCTTTTGAAGAATTCTAGGTAAAAGGACCTTAAAAGGATTTTAATGTTGTGATATATTTTAGGCTTCTGATATTCAGAGGCTCCTATCACTTCTTTAAGTAGCAACCAGAGGGACTGCTTCATCAATTTTTGATGTAATTAACGTGCTATTTACAGAGAAAGTTAAATTGTGGACTCCTTGGAGTCTTCAGGAGAACTCCCACATATTTTTATGGATTCAATAGTTCATCTAGAGGATTTTAACCTGGAGTATTTCATAGACTTTACAATCAAAACACTCTTTTTTAAAATATAGAGGCATAGAGCCGTACATGGAGGCATAGCTTAAACTAATCTACTATATAAAGCAAGATAACCTTGTGAAAGGGCTGATTTCACAGCGTCTTTCGAAACAAGCTGCACTGCTCCAGAAACAGAGCGGTGCTTTACTTTTATGCGTTTATGTGTTTAGCCATTAGCCTATAATGTTGTAACGATATGTAAGTGACAGGAGAGGGCAGCAGAATACAGCTTTCACCCCAGAGCGCTAGAAAACCTAATGCTTTTCCAGTATGCTGTTTGTATGCTTGATGGCTTTTCAGTATTCTGTTTCATTCTGCTCCAACTTAGGTGGTTGACTGAAAAATGTTCAGCTGGAGTTAGTAAGTTTTGAATAGAAAACTATGGAAGATACTACCCTCAGTGGAGAAAACCGAATTCAAAATACAATAAGAAAATTCTCCTCACATTACATTTGCCCTTTGTTCCACTTAATTAAAAAAAAAAAAAAAAGACTCCGGCTCAGGCTCAGGTTCACATAAAAGGTACTAAAACCCTATTCTGTATTTACTGATTCTGAGGAGAACGCATCTTGGTTTCTTTTGGGAGAGTATTTTAAAACTCCTATTGAAGTAAATCTTTCGAGCTTTACTCTAAATGCTGTTTCCTATTCATGAGAGACGGCTGTATTTCTGTGCTTCCTCCCCATTCAAAAAAAAAAAAATTCTCATCCTAAAACTCATAGATGTTCACTTTCGCTCACTGCCTGTGCAGAAGTGAAGCAACAACAAGGGTCTCTGTGGTTCTCCAAAGTGGTAACGTGAGGTCTGGTCATGCTGGAGTAGTGATGTGAGCATCACTCAGCTTGGGCAGCATTATCACTATTTGAGACAAAAAGCTGAATCTTTTTAACTCTGACTGTTGTGCCACTGACATATTTATTGCAGAGAAATGGCTAATAAATTTCCCCTGTAAACTCTGTAAAAATTCTTCTTTCTGGTCAGCTCCTCTTCCATGTTTTACTGAGACTGCTGCCATTTGAATCAACCTAAAAGCCCAAATCCACCATCATAGCTGTAGTCTGCCCAGATTCTCTAACAGATTTATATCATCCGGTTTGGATTCCTGGAGAGCACCTACAGCAAGAGTTTGTTTACTTTAGTCCCAAATTTTAGTGCCAGTTGGATAACTCTGGAGATGGAAATCCTCTGCGTATTCTCAGAATGAAAAAAGTGGTAGCAGCAGCTGTATGAGCGTGGTCTCATTGCCTTCTTTAATGAGCTTCATGGACCATGGCGAGGGCAGAAGGGGAATATTTTCCATCTGTTAAACTTTTGGCTTCACGGCTAAAGTGATCAACTCCAGTTTTGCTCATCATGGTGCCACTAAATGAAGGTAATGCTTTCACAGCAAACTGAAGTTTCCTACCTCATTCACAATTCACAGTTGCAATCAAATAAACAACAGCACATCCTCATTATTAACCAGTGGTTCCATATATTCAGGATGAGATGAGGAAAATCAGTGTTGTAGTGCAACCATCAATTTCCAGAAATGCTGTGGCCTCCTCCAGCCCTTGGTTCAGGCTTATAAAGCCAACGTTGTATCTGTCAACAAGCAGGTGATCTACAAACACACAAGTGAACGAACATGAGTGTATTTTAAGGCTAAAACATAAATGCAAGAGTAATAATCAAATGATCTTTTCCTTGTAGTGACAGCTGCCACTGTAGGTTGCTACTGCTGAGGAGGTAAAGCCAGATGACACCTATGATTTGAGAGGTTTTCTTTATACCAGCTACAAATGCAAACATTAAGACACAACTTGAGGGAAGCTGTGGGAACCTGTGTGTGTACAGAAGTGAAAAGCAGGTGACCAAAGCACACATGAACCAATAGGTTCAGGCTGTTCAACGGACACATGGGGAAACTACCATGGATAACTAGGAAAATTGGAGCATCAGTGATTCTAAAGCACATCACCAATTGTATGAAAGACAGCCTCATCTTCCCGTGTCACAGAAGACACTAGGTCATGTGGGAAAGGTGTAGCCAGTGCCACACAACTACACATAGCTGCAGAGTATGTTGCCTCATCACACTTCTTTGTCAGCCATGTTTGAGAGACACAATTGTGGTGGTTTTACCCCGCTGAGCAGCCGAACTCCACCACAACAGCTCTCTCACTCCCCCTTCTCAAAGCAAGAGAGGGACAAAATACGATGGAAAAGGCCTCACGGGGTGAGATAAGGACAAGAAGGTTGCTCACCAGCTACCATCACGGGCAAAACAGACTCAACATAGGGAGATTAATGTAATTTATTACCTATCACTAG
>VXAL01008734.1:15486-37927 GCA_013399475.1 Chauna torquata
TGCTCCACTATGGGCCTCACTATGGTCTGCAGGGGAACTTCTGCTCTGGTGCCTGGAGCACCTCCTGCCCTCCTTCCTCACTAACCTTGGTGTCTGCAGGGCTGTTTCTCTCTAGGTTTTCTCACTCCTCTCTCCCAGCTGCTGTTGCGCAGCAGTTTTTTCCCCTTTCTTAAATCTGCTCTCACAGAGGCGCAAACAACATCGCTCATAGGTTCAGGTCTGGCCAGCGGCGGGTCCCTTTTGGAGCCGGGTGGAGCTGGCTCTGATCTGACATGGGGCAGCTGCTGGGCTCTGCTCACAGCGGCCACCCATGTGACCCCCCTGCTACCAAACCTTTACTATGTAAACCCAATACAACAATCAAAACGCAGGATGGTTGCAGACGTGAAACTACACTGACTGGTTACTTCCATCATTTGGCTCACACAACAGCCACAGCACTGTTGAGTGAGCTGAAGCCCAAGTTAAAAATAGTATAGAAAGGGAGAGAACTGTGTGAAATATCTTCTTCTAATGCTTTACCTTTCCTTTCCACTGTAGCTCTACCACGGCCTCTCCAGCACAGGCGCTGTTGGTGAGTAGTGTAAAAGGAACCTTTTCAAACTGGATTTATTGCATTATAGGCTGCATGCTTACTTAAAAATCTTTGCATATTAATACAATGGGATTTAAAGATTGTTATTAAGTATATGCTGGTTTAAAGCAAGTATTTTTCTTGCTTACTGTTTTTGGTACACAGTTTCTTTCTGGCCATGCTCAGGTATGGCCTGAATGCATGTTGAGGGCAAAGAAAACTTTCAGAGGGAGCTGACGCGAGCTAACAGCTTGAAACAGGCCTTGTGCAGGCTGTCTGTGAATGCCAGTACTTAGGCACTCATGTGGTACGCAACTTTATTAATAAAGTGATTCTGGTTTCATTGTTATCCCTGAAGAGGTCTACTAGATCAGGACAAAAACCCATCCATTCAAAAATAAATAATTGCCAAAGTGGTTGCCTACATAAGGACAGACATATATATTACCCTTCTTACTCACAGTCTCCAAACATGTGCACTTCAGGGTCTTCCTGAACCAAGTGTGGTTTCTATATACATCATAATTTAAGTGGATTTCTGTTCCATAAACTTGTCCAAACTTCCTTTGAAGTTCACAAAACTGCTAAATAAATCATAACATGCATACATGCTTGGGTTTTCTGTCTACTGGATATAAGGTTCTCTGAAGATGGAAATGGAAAGAAGGAAAATGTTACAAATAGTTATCACAGGTGTTGTTTCTTTCCCTCTGTCACAACAAGCAGTACTTCACCAGCTCATTATTTACCTCTAAATATTTAAACTGTGCACAATCATCTTGGCAAGGTGTGCAGAACAGACTTTTGGACTGATCTTGAGCTATTCTCCTAATCATTGACTTAGCTTTCAACTACTTTTTCAGTAGCTGGTCTGGTTTATTAAATTTTTGTTCCTCTGTTTGTTTTTACTTTCCAAGAAAATTCTCCACTAGATTTTAAAAGATTTCCTCTTTTTCCCTCCTTTTTATTTACTCTCCAACTATATGTCTGTAGCAACTTTTGCTATAAGGATCTCTTCCTAGAAAGCCACAAGTAGTGAGAAGCTGGTTTAGTTCAACAAGATGTAAATCAAAGCAATGTTTGGTTTATTCTCAAAGTACAAAATAATTGCTTGACAGTTTGCTCAATGTTTGAACCAATGCAGAAAAGTCCTTCCTTAGGACACATTCAGGAAGCAGATCATGACTAAAGAGATTCACACTGTGGTCTGAATCTTCTGAAGGTCCAAGAAGTCTTGTTAATGATAGCTAAAAGTGAGGATGACAGAGCACAATTCATACACATAATGACTTTTGTCTTTTGGGATCTCTGTTGTGTCATTAATGGATTCTCAGAAGTGTGATTTTTAATTACATCAAAAGGCAAGATATGCCAGCATGTTACCCAACTCCCTCAGGCCAAATTGCTTTGATTTGCAGCAGTAACTCTCATGAGCAGGATTTGCAGAGCCTGGGAGCTCCATGTGCTGGTACTAATCACTCATACAATAATCAAAGCTGTGTTCTTCTGAAATAATAAAGCTGCCAGCCTGTAGATGGAGGAAGTCCCATGAAAGCCTTGTAGAAAAGATATCTCACTGGTGCTTTAAGCAGGTTCTTTAACTCTGACAAACTTTGAAAAGAGTCCAAAATAGAAATTCTGCTTCTATGTCCAAGCTTCATTCACTGTGGTTCTCAGCTGTATAAGAACATACTTCAGAGGGGTAGAAAACACCTCTATTTTTTAAGCTTATCATCAGTACCTGTAGTACTGTCCAACGTCATCCCATCTCAATGAGGAAGAGAGAATTTAATCTAGTGCTCACTTTGTAAGAGAAGGCGTGATGTTATAGGTAAGAGCTTGGAGGCTCACAGAGAGTGAGAGAGATGTAGAGTCAAATGATGAGGCGTTTTCCCCATACGGGTTAGTCAAGACGCTGTGATAAGTAAAAGAATGGCCGGAGTCTCCTCTTTACCTAAATATATCCTCTGAACAACAAATGTTTTCATGTGTACCTTGTAAGAGAGAAGGCAACAGTCTTTTATTAGCTGCCAGTATTGGTCGCTTTAGATGAATTATCTGTCTGACTGAGTAGGCTGGATGAAGAAATGCTTTTTTCCTCAGGTAAAGTCTAAAGTCTCACTTAGCTTCAGCAGATGTCCTGATGCCAAAATAATTGCTTGTAATAACTGACAGAAGAATTTATAAGGGAACAAAACATTGGGATGGGCAAATCAGAGAGATGTGGGTTCTCCTTTCCCTGTTCTAATGAAGCCAAGGCAACATGACTCAGCAGAGTGGTGACTGGACCCTCCAGCCTTTGTGTGTATTTGAACAATCAGGTGTGCCTACAGGAACTCATTTGTTCCCCAAACTTCTGAAGCAGAAATAGAATCCATGGTAGTCTTCAGGGTATAACTCATCTGTCAATGGCAAGCATAACCACCCTACTGTCACTGTGTCTGGAATATGAAAGCGGACACTTTTTCCACTCTTTCTGTATTTCTAAACATTTAAATTATGTTTTCACTTCTCATAACCTCTGCAGGATGCAACCTGATAAATGAGTTATACCTCTGGTGCCAACTGACATCCAGCTGAACTCGCTACCAGAATTTTAACGATATAGTCAGCAGCAGCATAGTGGTAAGCTTTCTGCAGCAGTTCTCAGTTTCATAACTCTAGTTAGAAGAGTCATTTCTCTAACAATGGCAACAGCAAGAAGTGAATTTAAAAAGCTCACAAGCTTATTAACATATTAAAAGGCAACAGAATTGTGTAAATGATAAAAATTACTGAAAGTCAGATTGTTATTGTGGTGCCTCATACCGTACAATTTATTTAGAAGTAGCTGTTAAACTTGGCTTAGTGAAAGGTAATCCTTCATCTAAAGATGAGAATGCCAGGTCTGCATTAGTGCAGCAGTACTCTAATGGTTAAGCCAAGGACCTGTGTCAGTTTAACAACTAAACATTGCTCCTTGTACTGGTTGATGTTTAACATGGAGAAGTACATGACAAAATATAAAAGGACGTAAGGACTCAGAATAAAGAGAGGTAAGCAAAAATACTGTCATTGGCTTTTCTTTTTTCTTTTTCTTTTTTCTTTTTTTCCTTTTTCTATTTTTTTCTTTTTTATATATTTTTTCTTTTTTTTCCTTTTTCTCTTTTTTTTTTTTTCTTTCTTTTTTTCTTATAATAATTCAGGCTGTCCAACAACCTGGTACTTTAGTTCATTAATTGAACAACCATTAAGTAAAATCTAATTTGTGCTTGTGAAAATGCTTTTCTGTCATTTGTAGATCTTCAAGTACATTTTGGACACCTGGGCACTATGTATAAGCAGACAACTGTTATGAATTATTCTTATGAGGCCAGACCCTTTTAATTGATTAGCTCAAAGTGGAACATGAAACATGAAGCAGCAGCCAGGCTGGAACATAAACACAGGAGTAGTTGAGAGAAACAGGGATTTTCTTGTCTTTGTAAGTGATTTTTAAGGGTTTGTAGCTTTGTGGGGCTCAATGCCCATCATCAAACTAAGGACATGGACAAAGATGCAGGCTAGTTCATCTTATATGCAGAAAAAAAAAAAAAAGATAGGCAGAAAAGCAGGTTTGCCTTCCAGCTTATTCTGTTTGTTTGCAATGCCAACATTTCACCATGTTACACTGGATGGCTGTTTGTGACCTGCTGGAGTGATGGGTATTGCTGTGGTGAGGAGGCATGTGTCACTCCATGAAGCACACTCACTGGGCTTCTGAAACAGCGATGAGACTTTCACCAACTTTTCAATTTGTAGATCTTCTGGATGTTATCTGGTGTTATCCACTGATGGGCACCAGTGACCTCACCCAAATAGCACAACTCTCTGTCAGCTAAGGATCTGTATCTCTTTCGTGGGGCTGAAAAGTTGCTCACATACCAACTCACGGCTCTACAAACCTCTAAACTTCTAGAAAAAGAAGCATCACGGTGTTCTAAGTGTGAAGGAAAGAGACTAGTGTCTCTTTGTGAAGGGTGAGTGCTGTACAGTGCAATGTGAAGCCTCCAGTGGCCTGTGTGCCAGGGGGATTTATAAACAGTCATGCTGTTTCCTCTCCTCCTATGAATCCTCCATAAAGTGTTAAACTCTACTAGTAGCTCCACCAGACCGTTATTGGCAGGTTTTTTTACACAGATGCTCAAAATTATGGGTTCAGTTGTGATTTAGGCATTAATCTACAGACTACTTTAATGTGGATGTGGTGAAATTACAGAGAAAGGAAAGAAAAATATCATGGATATTCATTAATATTTCACATTTGCTCAGAAGAACTTAGCAGGAACATAACAAAAAAATAACCCAGACAGTGTGTTTACCTCAACTAGGAATCACATAAAATAGCACCCCTTCATCTATAGAGAAGAAATGTTACAATTAGCTAAAAAGACTTTGACATTATATGCTTTGATCAGTTAATGATAATGATTCTGAGGTTAATGACTTCACTAGAATAGATTTTGCTTTTGTAAAACATTAACTACGCAAAGACTCTATGATTTAATAATATTTAAATTAACCATTGTTCTACAGTCAAAAATGATCTGCTAAATTGCAATATAATGTTTCAGAGAGAAGGAAATGAATGATTGCAATTTCATTTTCTTTGAGGCTTATGAGGATGCTTTATGGTTCAAATTAAAGAATTATTTGACTTCAATTTTCAGCAATATAATTTTATGGTAACTAGAATTAATGATTGCCATTTTTAAAGCAAACATGATAAAAGCCTACTCGCCTTACTGATAAATCCAACTTACAATTCTCTTTAGAAAAGTTCCTCTCTGCTTTAATAACTTATGTTAACATAATAAGCAGGCCTGACTCTTTTAACAGTAAAAAAAAAAAAAAAGGAAAAATGGGAAAAATGGAGGAACATTGGCTCCAACCCCTTTTAACATGTCCCTGGATGGGAAACCAGAGGAATGAGATGACCCTAGTCCCCTTCTGAGGCCAAGTAGAAAGGTAGCAAAGATGTAAAGAATAGACCAGGGATATCCTGAGATGGGTGAGATGGGGAGATGTTATTAGGGAAATGGTGGGAATAAAACAAAAATTTAGCATTGAACTTTTGACAGCATCCAGAACACGAGGTCTTTTCTACACAATTGGGAATGATCATTTGCTGCTCAAAAATCTTAGTTTAAAAAAAAAAAAAAAATGGCACCAGACAAAGAGAACAACCAAAGTATCTGTGGTGTTACCTATGATACACACCTTTTTTGTTGTAGATAGTTGTAATTCCTAAAAGTAGAATGTCTAGTTTATTGCATTATGACAGCTTACTTAGTTTAGATGTTATTCTGTGAAAAGTGAAAATTAGTCTAATACCCATTTGAAATTACATTGAAGGATTTTTACCAATCCTGATGTAAATAATTTTTCTGACTTTTGTCATTGAATTGGGCAAAATGCAATATAAAAGAGAGTTATAGACTAATGCCTGGATAGCTTGCAGTGTGGCGGGAAAAACTCCCTTATGTTTGCAAAAGATAAACAATTTGACATACTGTGAATGAAATATTAAACTTTTTTTAGATAAAAAGAATCTTTTGACACCTTAGACTACTTCAAATTTTACAGAACATACTGTGCTATAACCTTGGATCTTGCAAATCAAAAGTTAATGGTCTGGATTCTGTTCTGGTTACTTCACAGAACTGCATATGAGAAATATTTCTGGTCCTTTGATATCAATCCAAAAAAAAAAAAAAAAAAAGGGAAACAAACAAACATATGAGTTCTTAATAGAGCACTTAATAGAGCACATCATTGCTGCTTTAATTGCAATTCTGCTCCAACTCATCATGTCCATGCCCATTATTCTCCTGGGTGTTTGCCCAGCACTGGAAAACTGTGGCAAGAATGATGTCTTCCTGTATCTCTTTCTCCCTTTTTATAGCAACATTTCCTAGGATTAGGATATCTTCTGTGAGTGACACATTCAAGCAGGGCATCATTGTGAAAAATATTTCTAGAGGAAAGTCTCAACATTTTTTCTGAAAACAAAATATTCAATATTGTCAAATATTGCGTATCTTCAATACACTCAGATACTTTCGTGGCCAGTTCTATTTATTTATTTATTTATTTGACAAACAGTGTTCTAGACATCACATATGCATCACAAATGCTTGGAAGTAATTTAGTACACTGCTGGGTCTAATTGTGGTACTAACTCTTACTTGTGCCTTGCCGGGTGGAAAGACACATCGGCTACTCCTGCAATAACTCAGACCCGACCCAGGGCAGAACCTGAACCTCAAACCTTAATAATTGCTCAGGAAAAGGTATGCGTTACTAAAGTTATACCCTAATTCAAATGAGTTGAGCATAAAGAGGGGAATTTTGACACACATACCCCCTTTTTTTTTTTTTTTTTTTTTGAAGAAGTCTCCTTTCACCAAATCCTAGGAGGTTCTTATGGTACGGGGTAAAAAGAAAGAGAAACTGGGATATGATTTAAGGGGATACAGGAGATAAAGATCATGTTGATTATGCTGAGAAAGAAGCATGTTTTATACTCATTACTCTTATTAAAATCTTTCAAAAAATCTTGACATCCTTCTCCCCTTCCATGCCCAATCCTCCCAGGTGATTGCGAAACAGGTGATTAATTCTTACAGACAGTAATGAAGAGAAAAGGGTTAAGTAGTTCCTATGTATTGGGTTTAGGTGGCAAGGTTTTGTAGTGAGGGGGCTGCGGGGTGGTCCCTGTGAGCAGAGCCCAGGAGCTGCCCCATGTCAGATCAGAGCCAGCTCCACCCAGCTCCAAAAGAGACCCGCTGCCAGCCAGAGCTGAGCCCGTGAACGATGCTGGTGGTGCCTCTGGGACAGCAGATTGAAGAAAGGGAAAATCTGCTGTGCAACAGCAGCTGAGAGAGAGGAGTGAGAAAATGTGAGAGGACCAGCCCTGCAGACACCAAGGTCAGTGAGGAAGGAGGGCAGGAGGTGCTCCAGGCACCAGAGCAGAAGTTCCCGTGAAGCCTGTGGTGAGGCCCATGGTGGAGCAGGCTGTCCCCCTGCAGCCCGTGGGGTACCACATGGAGCAGATCTCCACTTACAGCCTGTGGAGGAGCCCACGGTGCGGCAACAAGTCTGGTGGGAGCTGCCACCCATGGGGGACCCATGCTGGAGCAGTTTGCACCTGAAGGATGGACCCTGTGGTGCGGACCCATATTGGAGCAGCTCTTGAAGAGCTGCAGCCTGTGGGAAGCCCACGCAAGATCCGTTCGGGAAGGATGGCATCCCGTGGGAGGGACCCCACGCTGGAGCAGGGGAACAGAGAGCAACCATGAAGGAGCGGCAGAGACGCAGCGATACGGACTGACCGCAACCCCCATTCCCCGTTCCCCTGTGCTGCTCGGGGGGAGGAGGCAGAAGAGGGTGGATGGAGGGAAGGTGTTTTTAGTTTGCTTTTAATTCTCACTGCTCTAGTCTGTTAATAGTAGGCAATAAATTACATTAATCTCCCTATGCTGAGTCTGTTTTACTAGCAACAGTAATTGGTGAGCAACCTTCTTGTCCTTATCTCAACCCATGAGCCTTTTTGCATCGTATTTTCTCTGCTTGTCCTTTTGAGAAGCAGGTGTGAGAAAGCCACATAGTGGTGCTTAGCTGTCCGCTGGTGTTAAAACACAACAAAACACTAAGCAATGTTTTTCTTCTTCTTGAGTCACAGGTATCTAAGGCCAGTCAGCTAGAACAGGCTAGACATTTAGTAACTTTTTTACCTAGTGCTATCACTTCTTCACAAAGATGTTAGCAAGATGCTTTAAAATACAGTCCAGTGGGGATTACAGGCCCCATTCTGTTCTGAATCACACTGATACAGAAAGGCCAGAGCAACTTCAGTGACTTTTCATTCTATAGTGGTAAAGTTAGACAGCATGGTCTAGGATTAAGAATAAAGTGTGGTTTCTAGTGAGAAATTACAGAAGAAATTGAAAACAGAAAGATGATTTTACATCATGGAAAAAAGGCAATAAGTAAAAGTAAAATAAAATGAGATGCTTAAGTGGAATCAGTCAAGAAACAGTGCAGTATTAATGGAGGCTGTGAATTTTGTGTGGGTTTGTCTGAGAAAGGCTAATAAGGAAAGATGAATGCATTTTTCTGTGTTTTTTTTTTTTTTTTTTTCTGGCTGGAACTTCAGGACTTGTCTCCTTAAATTGTGAAGAATAAACTTAGAGTAATTTATGGTATTAGAAGAACCAAAATTTTCAAAGTCTTTAGACCAATGAGTGTCTTCTGAGGCGGTCACAAATTACTGGTATTGGACGACAAGAGTGCAGTTACTCAGAGTAATCTGCAATATTGTTTGGCTCCTGTAATACAAAAATAAGAACCAGTCTTTCATGTCTCCCCACAGGAAGACTTACCTGGCATGAAATTGTCTCCAGTTTGTCAGAGAAGATATTTTATGATGTAAACTGTCCTATCAGCACTTCAGTTTTCAATTCGTAGTGGTACACATTTGTTCCATGTGCATTTAGAAAAGGAAAGTTTAAGGGAAAAGCAGAACCTAGCTACTCGCTGACATTTATGAACAGTATGCACTTTTACCTTTGAACAATAGTTTTGATATCCTGGATATCACTGATGTAATTTCATAGTCTGAGGTAGAGACTGTCAAAGCATTTATAACAAGAAGAAGCAGTAGAGGGAAGAATATAGGAGCAGACATGATCCCTTTTCCACTATTAGTATGTTCTTCCAGACCAGCAGCAGAAGGAAACATCCTGGTGGTGGAATATGAGTCTACTGTATGTTTTCTTGAACATTGCAGCCACTTGTGACTTAATTTTCAGTGTATAGCTGTATTGGGTTTATGTGGTAAAGGTTTGGTAGCAGGGGGGCCACAGGGGTGGCTTCTGTGAGAAGATTCCAGAAGCTGCCCCATGTCAGATAAGAGCCAGCTCCAGCCGGCTCCAAAAGGGACGCACCGCTGGCCAGACCTGAACCAATGAGCGATGTTGTTTGCGCCTCTGTGAGAGCAGATTTAAGAAAGGGAAAAAAAACTGCTGCGCAACAGCAGCTGGGAGTGAGAGGAGTGAGGAACAGCCCTGCAGACACCAAGGTCAGTGAAGAAGGAGGGGGGAGGAGGTGCTCCAGGTGCCGGAGCATAAGTTCCCCTGCGGCCTGTGGTGAGGCCCATGGTGGAGCAGGCTGTCCCCCTGCAGCCCATGGTGTACCACGGCGGAGCAGATCTCCACGCTGCAGCCGGTGGAGGAGACCACGGAGGAGCAGGTGGATGTGGCCTGAAGGAGGCTGCAGCCCATGGAGAGCCCCCGCAGGAGCAGGCTCCGGGCCGGACCTGTAGCCCGTGGAGAGGAGCCCACGCAGGAGCAGGTGATCCGGTGGGAGCTGCCACCCGTGGGGGACCCATGCTGGAGCAGTTTGCTCCTGAAGGATGGACCCCGTGGTACGGACCCATATTGGAGCAGCTCTTGAAGAGCTGCAGCCTGTGGGAAGCCCACGCAGGACCCGTTCGGGAAGGACGGCATCCCGTGGGAGGGACCCCACGCTGGGGCAGGGGCAGAGAGTGACCACGAAGGAGTGGCAGAGACGCAGCGCTATGGACTGACTGCAACCCCCATTCCCCGTTCCCCTGCGCCGCTCGGGGGGAGGAGGTAGAAGAGGGTGGATGGGGGGAAGGTGTTTTTAGTTTGCTTTTAGTTTCTCACTGCTCTAGTTTGCTAGTTATAGTAATAAATTATACTAATCTCCCTATGTTGAGTCTGTTTTGCCCATGACGATAATTAGTGAGTAACTTGCTCGTCCTTATCTCAACCCTTAAGCCCTTGTCCATCATATTTTCTCCCCCTGTTTCTTTGAGGAGGGGGAGTGAGCGAGCGGTTGTGGTGGAGGTCGCCTGTTTAGCTGGGTGAAACCACCACAATAGCTTAAATCTTCCACTGGAAAAGACAGACAATCAAGACAAATTGTCCAGTGTAAATCCAGACTTCAGAGCAATCCAGCTGAGCTCCAGTGTGTAACTTCAGTTCTACCTTCAGTCTCAAAGCTTCGTCATTTCAAATGTCTGTGCTTCTCTTGGCTCCTTCCTTCTCTCCCTCTCTTTAATACCTCATGCCCCTTTCCTCAGTTGCAGCACCTCCAGAGGACCTGTCATTTTCTCTCCATGAGCCTTGTCCACAACAACGTTTTAACAATGAAAGTGGGACTGGGAGAAATAAAAACATAGAAGACAGCATTGGCTACATAACATGAACAAAACAGTTAATTTCAACAGTTGCAAATGCAGGTCCAACAGCTCAATTTAATGGTAGTTTTGGCTTGAATAGTTTTGTTTGTTTGTTTGTTTTCTGGGAGTGGGGAGTATATATTGTTGTACTGGATAAATCACCTGTTAGGTCTAGTCACTTTCAAATCTTAGCTCCCAGTGAAAAAGAATATCTGAAGGGGAAAAGAAATTCTGGGAAATATGAACATTTTATGGTAAAATATTGCAAAACCATAGTGATTGCTATAGTGTCCAAGAAATGGCTGAAACAATTAAAAAAAAAAAATCAGTAGATATTCTAAGGAAAGCTACTGCATATGACAAATAAAATAGCATAAAGAAATTCCAAATGACACTAGGGTGACAGAAGTTCTGACACTGCTTATAAATAAAGAAAATAATTTAGTATGTCTTAGATAGGTAGACTGTTGCGCCAAGAAATTCTGTGACAGCAAATATTGTAAGCAGTTAGTGATTAGACCATCCAAGTCTAGATAGACCAATCCAAGTTACCAAATTTTCAGTTTTCAGGGTGCATTTTTTTAAGCCAATAAGTATGAAAGCCTCCAGATCTAGACTAGCTATACTGGAATGAATTGCATGCCATTGTGCACAGTGCTGTGTATTTTTCTTGTAGCTTTCAACACTGTTTTATATTTTAAAGCAAAGATTTTTGAAGCAAAGTTTCACTTCCAATGATCTGTGGGCAAAATGTTACCAGTTGGGTTATGTGGATTGCTATCACTCCAGGACATGAAAATAGTTTGAATTGAGGCTAACAAGGAAGATAGGTCTTCATCTGCTTCATCTAAAACAGGTGTTGTGGTTTAACCCCAGTAGGATGCTCAGCACCATGCAGCCACTTGCTCTGTCCCCCTGATGGGGAGGGGGGATAAGGACAGAATCGATAAGGGGTAGAAGTGAGAAAACTCACAGGTTGAGACAAAAAGACAGGTAAAGATAGGCAAAGCAAAAGCTGTTTGGGAAAGCAAAGCAAAATCAAGAATTCACTCACTACTTCCCATCAGCAGGCAGATGTTCAGCCAAAAAGGAAAAGCGGGGCTCATCACGTGATGTTTCTTTGGGAAGACAAACACCATAACCCTAACTATCCTCTCTTCCTCCTTCTTCCCCCAGCTTTTATTGCTCAGCATGACACCATATGGTATGGGACATCCCTTTGGTCAGTTTGGGTCAACTCTCCTGGTTCTGTCCCCTCCCAGCTTCTTGTGCACCCCCAGCCTCCTTGCTGGCAGGACAGTGTGAGAAGCAGAAAGTTCTTGACTTAGTGTAAGCAGCAAGTCTGTAAATCTGCAGCAACTAAAACATCAGTATGTTATAACGGTATGTTATCAAGACTGTTTTGGTCACAAATCCAAAACATAGCACCATATCAGCAGCTATGAAGTAACTCTGTTCCAGCCCAAACCAGCACAGTAGGAAAAAAAGACGCATCCAAATTTATAAGTAACTTGAAATTATAACATATCTGACATGGGGCATAACTGTTTCTTTTGCAAGAAGCAGAATATTTGACTTTTAGCTGTCAGTATTATAATGCTGTTTCTCTATATTGAACTCACTTTAGAAGTGAGATATTGCAATAGTTGTGTGTTGCACCTGTGATGAAAGGAGGGCTTGCTCATTCTCCATCTTTCACCAATCCTTCATTTATGCCTTTCAATGCAGTTGCTAGGTGGGATTTTCTTATGAAGCTTCCTACACTGGAAAGATTTCATTTGATCTCTGTTTGCAGGAATATCATTAATATGCATTTTAAAAAGTGACACTTCTTCTGTTTTATAGAAAGAAATTGGATTTCTTTAAGAATATTCCTTGAATGATTTATAACACATGTAAGAATTTGGCATCTGTTGTGATCTCTCTACAAAATTTGTTCCACAAATTAAGTCATGCTACCTGTCTTTCTATTTCATTAATAATCTTGTCTTTTGAATTCTAACATCAATTTAGAACAAATACTTCAGTCTTCCACTGTTACACAGTCTAAACAGTGAGAGAAAAACTGTTAATAAAGGATTTCCTACCTATAAAGAGGAACTATTTCACCCCCTCACCCCCTCACCCCCCCCCAAAAAAAGGCATTTTCCTTATGAATATGTTGGTAATGTGATAGAAATTGGTATGCAATGTAATTTTTTGTTTATAGTAGAAGATGAAAGTGATTTATAACTTCTGATGCATAAATTAGTTCCCAAGTTAAAACTGCATCAGCATTTCTCTTCCTTTCTTTATTAAAAACAATAAAAGTAGATAGGTAATGTTCATAATCAATCGGCAATTCTGTTGTTTTAAAATTAAGGTGGTGTGAAAAAAATGAAATATTAGTTGTTGTATTTTGGGCAACATTGTGTTCCTGAAGCNGAAAATCTAGCAGATATGGGAGAGTTTTTAAGTTTGTTGCGCGCTACCTCTACAGATTTCTGGGAGACAAATAAACATGACTTCAGAGTTCTTCTCTGCCTTCTTGGATCTGTAGAATCAAATTGGATTCCACAAAAGCTGAACCACATGGATAAATAGTTCTAGGCTAGAACTGCATGTGATCTTGTGCTGAGAATGCTACTAAATGGTGACAGTGGGTTAGACAGGTGTGAGCACAGTGACAGTTATATATACCATTTTGGAAAAAAGTTTTGTAAAAGGAAGGTACACTGAGTAAGGAGGAGCTCACACGGGCCGTTGTTTCCTGTATGTTTATCTTGCTTGGATTTCAAGATCTTATTTCCTTTCATTGGACCTACCATAGAGCACTCAGCCAGTGCTTTTATATGTAACTTATATTGCTTATAACACATAGACATGGTTGTGAAAATGACAAACACTTTCAAAGCAGTCAGAAAAATAACTTTTCTATTTCTTTCTGAAATAATTACACTGTGCAGCACGAATGCCATTAAGAGACATCACAACAGGCATAGCAGAAGAGAAGGTAAAATTATTTGGTTTACTATTATAAAAACATTTTCCAAAGAAAACTTGTAAAGGGCTATAGAATAGCTTCTTAATAAATTAACTATGCCTTATTGTGAATAATTAGATGGTTCTGTAACTTAATCGAAGCATTAAGGAAGTGCTTAAACCTTGAAGAGAAATGCAAAAAAAAGTTTTACATCCATCACTCTGCATGTCCACCCACCTGGACAAAGGACAAGCAAACACTGTCATGCTGATAATCATTTCAGAGGTGTTTTTTACTAGGTGCAGTTAAAAATAATATGAATACAGTAATATTCAGTATGAAAGGCAAAAGGCAAGCCACTGCAAATAGAAGGTCAGTGAAAGGATGTCTGCAATGGAGGGGAACATGCTAGTTATGTAATAACACATTTAACGATAATTAGTTAATTGGTGGCTCTCTATTGCTATGAAGCAGAATTTCTCCATTTTCCTCATTGTATTTGTGCTGGGTTATATCCATTGACAGCTTAGCTTATATTTCAGAATTAGGTTACAAATCATGTATTGTGAGATATTCAGCATATCATTTTTTGATTTGCAAAGCCAAAATGATAGTTACGCTTTCCATCCCCGCNACCAAAATGAAATTTCCCCTTTCCCTCCCCGCCCCCTCCCCCCCCCCCCCGCAGGTTTATGCAGTTTCCAAAACATCAGCAGATACAACAATTTTCAACAACTGGAATGTGCCCACTCAAAGAAGGTCTCATTGGTAAGAGAAGTACTGCTGCTTTGGTAAGTAAACCTTTTTAATAGGCATAGGGTAATTTAGTTTCCCCTCAATCAGCTATCTTTTCTTTCAAAGCAGGTCAACAATTATAAAGGTGTGACCAAAATAAATAAAACAAGAAAGCCCAATACTTGGAGCCATATTCTGTCCATCACACCTGTGCTTGGGGCCATTCTCTGTCCTTGAGGCATAACAGGCATAATATCGAAATATGAATATTTCTATATTATTTGACAGTCTTAAACTTTGAAATGGGGTAGAGGTGTCAAACTATCTACTGGGAATAGTCCCCAGTCATTGCTATTCTGTACACAACCCTGCTCCCTATTCTGTGTGGGTATGATTTCCTAGTGAACTTCAAGCTGGACCAGCTGGTGAACATGAGGTGATCTGGGAAGGCCTGAGGTTTGGGCTGGCAATTGGGTAAGGGTCCAAGAATCCAGGCATGGATACTGGATAGACTTACATTTCATGCCAATACTCAAGGGATGTGTGCAGGGATTCTTCATGTCCATTGGGTATGGTTTTCCCTTAAAAGTGGGTCCATTGCTGAATGGTACGGAGGACTGAGCAACAACTTAGTTTGTCACTTAGCTGCCACCAAACTGGGAGAGGAGTCAATATGCTGCCAATTCAGAGGGACTTGGACAGGCTGGAGTACCGGGTTGTCAGGAATATCATGAAGATCAAGGAAAGCAAACAGCAAAATCTTGCACCCTGGATGGAACAGCTTCATGCAACAGTACAGGTTGGGAGCCACATGCGTAGAAAGCAGCTTTCTGGGAAGGACCTGAGGATCCTGGCGGACTACAAGCTGAACATGAGTCAGTAATAAGCCCTCACAATGATCAAGGACAACTGTACATGAGGTAGCTTTTGCAGGAGAGTTTCTGGGCATTCAAGCAAATTTATTATTTCTCTGTGTGTGGCACTTATGAGACCACACCTGGAGAACTTTGTCCCGTTTTGGGCTCCCAAATGCAAAAAGTCCATCAACATACTGGAGTGACTGCAATAGAGGCCATCAATATGGTCCAAAAGCTAGAGGGAGAATGGCAAGAAGCAGAGATAGAGGAGCTTGTTTCATTTTAAGAAGAGAAAGTTGAGGGAACATCATGTTGCTGTTTACAACTACCTAAAGGAAGGGTGGAAGAAGATGAAACCAGGCTCTTCTTGGAGGTACACACTGGAAGCACAAAAGACATCAGACACAAGTTGCAGCAAGGGGAATGACAGATACAAAAAAAAAAAAAAAAATGCTTACACTGAAAGTAGTAAACACTGGAGCAGAGGTTTAGAGAAGGTGTGGAAGCTCCATTCCTGGAGATTCAAAGCTTGACTGGACAAGACACTCAACAACCTGATCTAATTTTGAAATTATCCTTGATTTGAGCAGGGAGGTTGGGTGAGATGACTTCCAAAGTTACCTTGAAACCCAAATTATTTTATGATTTTAAGTAGCTAAAGAAACCAAAGTGCTTTTAAAATGTTTTCGCTCCTGTGGATTTCTCCAGTCATGAAGAACTCCTGATAGGTTTGCAGCTAATACTGCTTCATCTTTCTGATACTTGCTTTTCAGGTCCCCTACAGTCCAGCTACCAATGATTTTACGAGCGTTAGTGAAGGCTGTAAGCCACACTTCAGAGCCATTCAAAAAAAGGAGTGATCAAAGTCCCCAGAATATGGGAAAATCCTTTGAGGGAAAAAATAAATATCTCTGCACTAACTTTAAAGCATTTTTGCTAGCACCTGATCTAAAGACAGAGGAACTTCAAACACTACTCAGGACCAAAAAAAAAAAGGTCCTAAGTATCCACAGATCATCTGGATGAATAAAAAGGTAGTTTCATAGGAAAAGTATGTGTTTTTCATGATACTAGAGGTTTCTATTTTGGTTCCTGTTCCTTAATAGTATTGTAGCACTGCTAAGGCAAAAAGAAGTATAAAACTACCCATATAGATAAGGTCATGGTTGCTCTGTCACAAGTTTGCTTCAGAAAAAAGGTATAAGTAGTATGGGAGATCACATCTGGGCCAGAGGAGCAGAGCTGAAAGCATTCTATAGATGCAGGAAATGGAAAAAGTTAAGCTTCTATGGTGTTTGAGACTTGGATTAATGTTTTGAAAAGCTTTTTATATATACAACAAGTTGTATTGACTTCTATGGAAGACATACTTGCAGAAAAAATGTAAGTTTGCAAAGGCTTTCAACTTCAACCTTTTTTAGTTAAGCTGTCACTATTTACAGATATAGTCTTGGCATCACAGGCACAGGGCAGCTCTTCAGGAGAACATTTATCTATAGCAATTTCATTTTCTCTGGAAATGTGTTGTTGCCTCCTGCTCTCACTTAATTTATAAACCAAAAAAACATTAGCCAGCTAAACAAAATTATCGTGCATTTAGCTATCAGAATTTTGTTATTATGCATCTGACAATGCAGCATGAAGAATTCAGCTCCTTCTTAGTGCGCCAATGGAGGAGGTATTTATTGGTATTTTGGTTCTTTCTGAAATTCTGTAGTGTGGGTGAATTTTAGTGACATGATATAACTTAGCAATTCTTGTCAGATCCTACTGTATAAAGACTATCCCATCCCTATGGAATTAGTAATATAAATCCTGATGCGTGCTCTTTTCCACTACTTCATTAATGATACAATTGTAGAAAGCGCAGTTCCTAGAAATGTCAAAGAAAATTGCTGATGAAGGGAAAGTACTCTCTCCCTACCCTTAAGAAATTCCATTCTGCTGGGTTAATTTAGATCTACTGAGCACAGAGAATAAACACAAAGTATTCGTATTTAAATATCAAAGTAAAAAAAAAAAAATCCAAAGAAAGCATATCCCAACAGCATTTCCTTTTTCTGCTCAATTTTTCTGTCACCTCTCTTATCTATGACTACTTTATATCTTTAGACAGTGAAATCTTCAGAGCGTGGCCTGTGGCCCCATCTAATAGGGCTGAGTTGCTCTTGGCAAAATGTACACCAGGGATGTAAGATGATATTTGTTATTTAATTGTAAATAGTGCCTTCAAAGCCCATCTGAGGTCATAGTCTTACTGAGTTAGATACCACACAGTAGAAGTCTGCAATTGAATTTTTTCATTAGGAAAAAGTACCTGGAGGCAGATAAGTTTTCTTATTATAGTGGAGATAGCAGGGCTGGCTGGCAGCTATTGCAGAACAAAGATAACAGCTAGTCTTTGCCTTTCATTGATACTTGAGAAGAAAATGAATCAGGGTACAAGTGGATCCAAACAAAACTGCCATTTAATTGTTCTTATTGCAAGACAGCACTCACAAGACTAAAGAAGTATAATCTGAGAACTTTCTACTAAGAAGATAGTGGAAGAATAATATAATAACATATCAGAAAGGATGACACAGATTGCTGTTGCTTCCCATGACTGGAAGTGTTCTCAACAGCTTCGTACCACATGAGTTAGAGGCCTATGGTATGTGTTTCTCACAAGAGGGAACCAGAAATTTGGAATGAGAATACATAAAATATGGCTACACAGTGGGAGAGCATAAAATGCAGAAAAAAATCCAGAGTCTCATGTCAGGGTCTGGATCTATGTATTACTAACAGTCCTACACAGCTGACTGAATGACCTTGTCTGTCTGAGGAAGGTAGATGTTTCTGTTTTCACCTGTGTTTTTTACCAGGGCAATGACATGAAGTTTATGTTATAAGTTGTGTACAAGGAAATACTTTGTATTTTGGGTAGTTTTAATTTTCTTTGCATTTACAAAAGTAAAAAGAAAGCTTTAATACTTAACCAAATAACATTGTGCTCTTTATAACCAACACTGAAATGCACTACTAGTATAAAAACAGAATAATTGCTTCTAATATTCTGCCACACTGCATAGTGCTTCATTGTCCTGTTCCAAACAGTGCTTAGATCTTTGCCTCCTGAGCGGCAGTTCACTGCACATGAGTGTGCAAGGTAAATGCTGCATGTATCAGAACTCTGAGAAGTCATGTGCTGTTGGTTTAATCATGACACCAAACTCAGTCTCTGGTTCCTATCAGCTGCAGATTGAGTGTCTGAAAGTAATTCACTTCTGAATTAAAAAATAATACTGAGGTGATCACAGCAAGCAGCTCAAAGACTTTCAGAAATGAATGGAAATATATCTGAAGCTTCAAGCTACTTCCATATTTAATACCACAAGGATATCCTGCAAAGCAGCTGGTTAAAATTCCTAGACTCTAAAATCTGTGGCTCTCTGATTAAAACATACTTCCGGGGGCTGGGGGAAGGAGTCATTTTCGCAGCTGGGGCTCCAAGGTGGGAAGGGATTCCTCTCTGCAGGAATCCAGCCATAGTTATTCACTCTATCAAAGCAGAAACCACAATATGTCTTCAACATGGTTGTGTCTAGTATTTGCCTTTCCACCCGGGAGCTTTTAAAAATATGTGATCCTGTTTTTCTCAAGACCTCTTGGACACCTTTTGTTAGCTAGAAATTGTATATGGAATTTTAAAAAACTTTGGCTTAGACGTCGTTGGGTTTGGAACTAGCTTTCCAGTGACAGAGACATTGAAATGACATCAAATCAAATGATGTTGCCCATAAAAATATAATACATTGCATTTTCAAACTTATATTTTCCTGACTGCTTTGCCAGAGAATCTAATGAAATTGTTCTCTGAGCCTAATAGAATGGATCACTCCTTAAATGATACTTTTCTCAAAGGAAAGGACTTGGAAATAGCCTTTTAGAAATATGTTGACCTTCAAAGAACTTTCAGTACCAGGACCTACAGGGACAAAACTGGTTGTGTAGGACTAGTCAGTAAGGAACAGTTTCTTATTAAATCACTTTTAATGGAATCTGAGGATTAAATGGAGACTAAAATTCTCCATAGGTCTCAGCAGTACTATTGTAATTAGTGGCAATTTTTTATCTTGATGGTCTTTGTATCAGGTCTTAAACTCACAATTGACCTGAGCTGAAAATTATTGTCAGTTGGAAGAGTCTTTGGAGGAAATATCATATATGCTTGCTCTGTTCTTACTCTTCCCTGGGCATCTATATGTGGATGATATTCAAGATACACAGTCACTTTATGTCTGGACATCTGGACAGCTGTTCATATGTCTATCAGTGCAGTCCAGGACGCAGCCATTAGCACAGTGAATAGCACTATGAATACAATTAACTTTATTAAACAGGCAGGTTAAGAGTTTATGAACTCCACGCTTAGGTCTACTGAGTTATTATATCATTATATTTAGCCTGCTGAGCTATTATATTATACCTTATCATAAGCATCATCAGCTTGAGCAATGATCCTGAATTATGCCTTGCTATATGTTCCTATTCCTTCTCTCTAATTTTCTGTTCTAGCCACTTGATGTCTTTATTCCATATACTTTTTCACCTTTTTATGATGATCATCATAAAATAAAACTCCATTCATGAGCTTAAAGGCTTCTCAAAGCAGAATAAAGTCTAGCAATCCACATAAAGAATATTGATTGAAACTGTAGTATTGTGCTGATAAGGATGGAAAATACTGAAATATGTATGTAAAAAATCTTTCTGTGAATAATTTAAGTGGGAGAAAAAATATTTAATTTAATGCAACTGGTGTCCCTTTTGGCACATAATGACACCAGCTCAAGCGTCTTCATGGAAATCATTCCTAGGTGACTTTACCCAGCAGAACTCTCCCATTTACCAGTTCTCTGTCTGCACAGGGAGAGTTTTTGAGGGCAAAAACAATCTAGTCAGTGCTTAGAGGGCACCCTTTTTCTCAAAACGAGGAAATAAACAATAAAAAGTGAATTGATGTGGCTTATACATTTTCCTGTTACACAAAGGAAATCTCCACCCCTGCTGTTGCCTGCTCTGCTCTGGCAGATGAGTAGCCACACACAGCTCCTGTCACAGTCACACAAACGAGCAATTTGACCGCTTACACTGAAGCGAGCCCTGTTTATATTATGTCAGAACGAGTCCTACAAGGGGCATAAACTGTTTGACTAAAGAATGCTTTATTTCTAATACTTTCTGTCATTTCAGAATTTTCTATGCAAACACTGAGGATTATTTAATTGGTCATTAATTAAAAGCATGGGAACCTGGTATTTTTTGTTTCATAATTGGAAAATTTCACATTTCTTATAAAAGTTTTATCTATTCTTATCTAAAACATACATCCAGTCTACGACAAATCAGACTTTTGAGAATTTATTTCATAGGTCATGAAGACGTACTGTGTTGTGAAATTGCTTACACAACATCTAAGCATTTAAAGGTCTCAGCGAGGAAAATGGATTTTTTTGTATTTAGCTAATCAACATAACAGAATGATCAAATATTCAGATTTGCAGTGACTTATCTTCTCGGTTTTACTCCCCCCCACCCCCCCTTTTTTTTTTTAAAGGGAAACTTATAAGAGAATTTGAATGTTTATGATTTTGAAGCATTATATACTGGTGTCAATTAACAACAGGGGAACTTCAAGATAACCTTTAATATGTAAGTAGTATCTTCATTGCAGACAGTGTTGTCTGTTACTATTATTTCCCACCCCAATATGACTAAACCATAACTTCAACCGATTTCCTCAGCAGCCTGTTAAAATCATCTGTTTCCCTGTCCACCATAAGTTAAATGTTTTAAACCCACAACAAAGGTATTGGTTATTAACAGCAGCTTTTGGCAAGTAAAAGGTAGTAAATTCTAATATTTAACATGCAGCTACTCTGCGATTAAATGAGAAACTTCATATTGGAAATAACCTGTAAAGTTAGTCATCAGCTTCTTAACAATTCTTCCCATTTTCTCTTATTTAAGGAAATTCACTTAGAAAGCAGAAGGAAAGAAAAATAAGTAATCTTTATTCTTTCCCCAGGCAAGAGGTGTTATACGCTTGGAAGCTTTACTCATCAGAGAAAACTTTGATGGTGGTCTAGTTCTAACATTCATAAAATATGTCTGTCATAAAAACATTCTCATAACATTGTTAATCAGAGGCATGCTGTTTATTTATTTCAGGTCCTAAGAATGTATCTTACAGATGACCAACAATATTAAACTTGGGGAAATTGTTTTGCCCTTGCTGAGGGCTGAAGTGCATGTTATTTTGAATGTAGAATGCATTCAGCTTCTTTAGAACCTGTTCTACTGAACTCTGGTTTAGACCAGTCAAAGGATTGCTCTTGAAGCACAAATCTAAGATTGCAGTAAATATTTGTAAGGGGCATTAGTGGGAAGGTTTTGGTGTGGGGGGCTGGGATGCAGGGATGGTCTTGAAAATATGTTTAAGAAATGTCAATAAAGTGCAAGAGAAAGGAGGAGCAAGGCGAGAGCAGCAGGAGGTGCTGTATGGTGGAGCCAGTGGCACCCCCAAAGGAGGACCCATGCCGGAGCAGGGGAATCGAGGAAGAAGGAAGGAGCAGTGGAAGAAAAAGGTGTGGTGGTTTTACCCAGCTAAACAGCCGAACTCCACCACAACCGCTTGCTCACTCCCCCTCCTCAAAGAAATGGGGAGAAAATATGATGGACAAGGGCTTAAGGGTTGAGATAAGGACAAGCAGGTTACTCACTAATTATCGTCACGGGCAAAACAGACTCGACATAGGGAGATTAATGTAATTTATTACTATCGCTAGCAGACTAGAGCAGTGAGAAACTAAAAGCAAACTAAAAACACCTTCCCCCCCCCCATCCTCCCTCTTCTACCTCCTCCCCCCGAGCGGCGCAGGGGAACGGGGAATGGGGGCTGCGGTCAGCCCATATCGCTTCGTCTCTGCCGCTCCTTCATGGTCACTCTCTGCCCCTGCCCCAGCATGCGGTCCCTCCCACGGGATGCCATCCTTCCCGAATGGGTCCTGCGTGGGCTTCCCACAGGCTGCAGCTCTTCAAGA
>VXAL01008734.1:40193-51226 GCA_013399475.1 Chauna torquata
GGATGTGGCCTGAAGGAGGCTGCAGCCCATGGAGAGCCCCTGCAAGAGCAGACTCCAGGCTGGAGCTGCAGCCCCATGTTGGAGCAGCTCTTGAAGAGCTGCAGCCTGTGGGAAGCCCACGCAGGACCCGTTCGGGAAGGACGGCATCCCGTGGGAGGGACCCCACATTGGAGCAGGGACAGAGAGTGACCATGAAGGAGCGGCAGAGACGAAGAGATATGGGCTGACCGCAGCCCCCATTCCCCGTTCCCCTGCGCTTCTCAGGGGGAGGAGGTAGAAGAGGGTGGATGGGGGGAAGGTGTTTTTAGTTTGCTTCTTATCATTCTTAATCTCATGCCAGAAATCATTTATAAGTACCAATGTTCAGAAAGTATTTTTCTTATGTGGTAAATCTAGTATTTCAGCATTTGTCTTAAAATAAAACAAGTTGAAATATCAACCTTTGAACAGTTCTAAGTACATTTCTGGGAAAGTTGCAATTTTTCACCAAAGTGCAGTATATCAGTCAAATTCATGATATTTTTGTGTGTTAAGTACTTTTTATTTTTCTGCTAAAAAAAAAAAAAAAAAGCATAGAATTTCCATTCAGTTTTTATTTTGGCTGCTGCTTCCCATATTGTAGTGTCAAGAGAAGAGAAAGAGATGAGAACGGTAGCTGAATCATTTTGATCAGGAAGTGCATTTAGGAATTATGGTCAGGTTTTAATTTTAATATATAGTACATAAGTGAACCTTTCTTTCTAGTTAGCTATTGGGATGCTGTGAAAATGATTAACTACCTGTGAGCAGTTATTTTAGATAGTTTTAGTTTTCATATTCAGAATTTCACGGTATGCTTCCTCCTGTACAACTTTTCAAGCTAACTCAATAAAAGGTACCAGAACATGTTGTCTATATCACTAGTTGGCAATACACAAATGTAGTGTTCCAGCACTAATATCTAATATACTAATATACGTAGGTATTTTAGAGATTACTCTTAAAGTGCTACACTTACCCAAAGGATGGTATAACTTCAAGCAGAAAAGGTCATTTGGGGTTAGAAGAACTAAAAAGAAACATTTCGTACCCCAGTAGTCTCTTCAATGTCTATAGATTTATATTTTAAACGTCAAGGAAGTAATGATGACAGAAGCTCCTTCCTGGGTAAAGGTGAATCTAAGTAGCCATAAGAAGACTACTAAATTCAAAGACTCTCAGATATTCCAAATCTGTTTCCCAAAAGACTCTCCTATCCAAGGACAAAAAAAAAACAAAAAAAAAAAACAAAAAAAAAAACCAAAAACTATGAATTTACAATACCTAATTTTTAATAATACTCCTGACACAATGATTGAAGTCTGGTCCAAGTCTACAAGATTTTTTTAGACCTGACATTCAAATGATCTAAATAGAAAGCTAGAAATCAATAGAATCTTAAAAGATAGAGAAAGAATGTTTATGTAGATTAATTTGGATCCATATCAAAGCAATACTAAATTGAATTTTGGAGTTTGTTTACCACAACCTTGGGATGAGTTATTTCTCATCTTACAAAGTACCTAGAAAGAAATTCTCTTATTTTTTTAATTATTCTCTGCAGTTCCTGTATATAGAATATAGCATAGTATAGGAATAAGGTGTAGAAGAGTCAAAATTTTCATTATATGCAAATTATTTTATAAGTAAACTTAAATACTATGGTTTCTTTGGTTTCATAGTTTCAGTCCAGACCATCATTTTGATGAAATGTCTAGGGAGTTTTCTTTGTGACCATGTGCGTTGCTGAGTGTTAGACAATGCAAAGTTAACAAAACACATCTCATGTTTGTTGAAGATGCTAAGAACATCAGTTCTCAGCCATTAATCATTCTGCTTCCTGGGGCTGCATCCAAGAAAGATCTTATTTACAAATGATCTTCTACCTTATTCTTAAAATGATACTTTTGATAGTGCAACAGAGCTATGAGATGAATCTCCACCTCAATCTTTCAGGCTGTCTCTTAGATATCCTAATCTTAATCTATAAGGCAATTCAAAGGTGAAGACTGAGAATCCAAACTTACTGAAAAACTCTGTGGGAAGCTGAAACAAGAACTGGGAAAGTGCTTCACAGCTGGAATATTCTATGCTCTTATAGCTTGTCTAGGGACATACATGTTTTATCTTCACAGGAATATCCTGACAATAAAAGACCTCAAGGATATGCATTGCTATGTCAATTTAAACAACTACAGTCAACAGTTAAAATACCTATTAGGCTCCTGCTGGAGTCAATGGAAAGAAACATCTTCCTGAAGAAGGTGCTTCAGACTATTTCTGCTGATCTACTCTTTTTAGAGGTGCATATTTCTGTCCATTGAGTACAAAGAATGTTGGGGATGAGATGATTAACCTTGTATACCAGAACTGGGATAGTATCCATCTCCTTGTTTTATGCCCCGGTACATCACACTGCTGCAAGTTGATGAAAATACGAGTAATTGAATACAAACAATTTGCAGTGAGAGTGAAGTAGGGTTCTTTGTCTCACTGCTGGCATAGGACTGCAACATGTTCATGTTGTAGCTCGGTGTCAGAAAGAAATGCATGTGCTTTCCTGCGTGACCTGCATGGCCCAGCTCTCTGTGCAAAGAAGGGGATATGCAATGTCAGGGCTGATTTAGCTTCCTCACCACTGGTGTGATTTTTACTCTTGCTGTGTTCAGCTTCTGTAAATATGTCAGCCCACAAAGCACTGGGCTATGTTAATTGGATCCATGTCATTTCCAGGGAATATTTACTAGGGATTTGTGTTGGCTCTAATTGCCATTCTCCTCTGATGATTTTTTTACAGTGATTGTCTTAAAGGCTTAAAAGGACAGAAGAGCTCATTTGTCACTGTGGAACACTAACTTTGGCAATTCTGGAGATGCAGTTTCTGATGTAACCTCATGTAAAAAATTTGCAGGTGTCACCAAAGCATAGGAAGCAGTCAATATTCTTGAAGGCATGGTATATTGGGCTTATATGGCAAGGTTTTGGTAGCGAGGGGGCTGCAGGGGTGGCCCCTGTGAGCAGAGCCCAGGAGCTGCTCCATGTCAGATCAGAGCCAGCTCCAGATGGCTCCAAAAGGGACCCACCGCTGGGCAGAGCTGAGCTTGTGAGCGACGCTGGTTGTGCCTCTGGGAGAGCAGATTTAAGAAAGGGAAAAAAAACTGCTGTGCAACAGCAGCTGGGAGAGAGGAGTGAGAAACGTAGAGAGAAACAGCCCTGCAGACACCAAGGTCAGTGAGGAAGGAGGGCAGGAGGTGCTCCAGGCACCAGAGCAAAAGTTCCCCTGCGGCATGTGGTGAGGCCCATGGTGGAGCAGGCTGTCCCTGTGCAGCCCATGGGGTACCACATGGAGCAGATCTCCACGTGCATCCTGTGGAGGAGCCCACGGTCGAGCAGGTGGATGTGGCCTGAAGGAGGCTGCAACACATGGAGAGCCCCTGCAAGAGCAGGCTCTGGGCCAGAGCTGCAGCCCATGGAGAGGAGCCCACGCAGGAGCAGGAGGTTTGGTGGGAGCTGCCACCCGTAGGGGACCCGTGCTGGAGCAGTTTGCTCCTGAAGGATGGACCCCGTGGTACGAACCCATATTGGAGCAGTTCCTGAAGAGCTGCAGCCTGTGGGAAGCCCACGCAGAACCCGTTCGGGAAGGATGGCATCCCGTGGGAGGGACCCCACGCTGGAGCAGGGGAACAGAGAGCGACCATGAAGGAGTGGCAGAGATGAAACGATATGGGCTGAGCGCAGCCCCCATTGCCTGTTCCACTGCGCTGCTCGGGGGGAGGAGGTAGAAGAAGGTGGATGGGGTGAAGGTGTTTTTGGTTTGCTTTTAGTTTCTCACTACTCTAGTCTGTTAGCAATTGGTAATGAATTACATTACTCTCCCTTATGCTGAATCTGTTTTGCCCATGATGGTACATGGTAAGTCCTTACCTCAGCCCATGAGCTTTTTCTTCATCATATTTTGTCCTCCTGTCCTTCTGAGGAGGGGGAGTGAGCGAGCAATGTGGTGGAGCTGAGCTGCTCATTGGTATTAAATCACAATACAGTTATAGATCAACTTTGACATTCCTGGAACAGGACATTTTAATTTTTAGGTTAGATTTCCTGGGTGTTATAGGTGCTATCCGCAGAATGGAGATGATCAAGTAGTGTCTCTTTTCCTCTAACTAAATGATTAAGGTTCATTTCCTAATTTCAAATGATTTAGTAAAAGCTACAAATTGTTTGACAATTCTACTTGTCTGATCATCAACCTGTGATGGGAGAGAGTGTGGTGGAGCTTAGCTAGCCATCATAGCTACGTACACTCAGAGGGATCTAGACAGGCTAGAGGAAAGAGCTGACAGGAATTTCATGAAATTCAGCAAATTCAAGCCCTTTACCTCATACTGCTGTGCATTGGTACAGGTTGGGGGCAGCTATGCTGAACACGATCTGGGTATTCTTGTTGATGGTAGGCTAAACATGAGCCAGCTGGCAGTGATGAAGTCTACAGTGTCCTGGGAAACAATAACAGGAGCATATCGAGTAGATAGAGGGAAGTGCGTGGTGCTTGCTAAACCACATCTTGGAAACACATCCAGTTTCGGACCTGCAACTGCAAGAAGGATATTGATGAACCTGTGCAAGTTTAGAGGATGGTTAGGGAACTAGAGCACATGAAGTATGAAGAGAGGCTGAGGGAAAAGGAATTTTTTAACTTTGAGAAGAAGCTTGGGGAGGACCTAATAGGAGCCTTCTAATACCTAAGAAGATGTTACCGAGAAAATGGAACCAGGCTGTTTATGAAGGTGCATAGCAGAAAAATAAGAGAGAGTGATTATAAATTGAAGGCAGCTGGATATAAATCTGGTTTGTGGAGGGTGAATAAAAGACAACAAGCATAATTTGAACCAAGAGAGATTCTGACTGTAAATGAGGAATACCTTTTTCCCCAGGAGGACAGTCAGGCAGTGTAGCAGGCTGCCCAGGGAGGTTGTGCAGTCTCCATCCTTGGAGTTCTCCAAGGTCTGGTTGAAGAGAGCTCTGACTAACCTGGTGTGAATTTAGTGTTGTCTCTCTTTTTAGCAGGACATTGAACTAGAGACGTCTGCAGGTCTCATCCAATCATCATGTGATTCAGTGATTATATCATCCTTCTTTTCCAGGGTTCTTTCTTTCATGACAGACTAAATCACTTTATGTCATTCTGTTATGAAAAGCCATGAAGAAATCCAAATCTATATAAACAAATGTCTCAGCTCCTCACACTGGTAACAGGAGAGACAGCTAGATCTTCAGATAGCTTGTTCTTAACCCATTTTGTACTAGATACAGAATTTTTGTGGTTTAACCTGGCAGGCAGATAAGCACCACATAACCTTTAATTATTTGAGCTTATAGCTGATATTAGGGTAGATCATGTGCAAGAGTTATCAAGATTAGGAAGATGATTGACTCTGAGCAGGATCTGGCTATAACAAGCACTTCTATTATGCATTTCTTTAGTATTAATTGCTTAATTATATGCTAGAAGAAAGAAGTTTGGTTATGTTATTATACAATCCTCTTTCACGCTGGAGGAGACAGCATGGTCAAGAACCTTAAAGATATTCAGAAGGTGTTTATGAGTCATTGCACACCAAATTCTTTGAACGTAGAAGCTCTGCTGATTGCCAGGGACAGGAAGATCTGATGGCTGATTTCAGAATGTAAAAATAAAAAATAAAATACAAAAATACAAAAAACAACCAACCAACCAAACAACAGCAACAGCAACAAAAACAAAACAAACAAGCAAGCAAACAAACAAACAAAACAACAACAAAAAAAAAAACCACAGTATTTCATCTATAAAAGTAAATGGAAGTAATACTGACATAATACTCACTTTGTGCCCTGAGAGTTTTGATAGATGTATCTTACTAATTTCCTTTCATAAAACATTAATTCATAGTTTATGGCACATAAATGTCACCAGCTGTGCAGTTGTTCTTTTTTTTTTTTTTTTGTTGGTGTAATACAAACATTATTTGTAACTTTTGACAAGATGGAGAATGTCTTGTTTAAATTTGGAACCAGATGACAGATGTTTGAAATATTAATCTATCCAAATAATACATAAGATGGATCTTATCAATCTTGAAATCTAGAAATCAAGAAATAATAAATAATATGTGCAGCTTAAATAGAAGACAATAAAGTACCTTAACACCTCAAGCAAAATTATTAATGTACAAAGATGCATGCATATTCTATATATGTTCATGTGCATGCCACCTGATTTTATGATAAATTACTACAATGATATTATTGTGAATCTTGGTTATGAATATGCTAAAAAGATCTAAAGAGGAGCAATTGTTCATACTCGATGGATAGTCAGAGTTTAAAATGAAGTGACTTCTAATGGGCTCTATTTTGCAAAATTGCCAGATGTCACCATCATGATTAAATTCATTTGACTAAGCCGCACTAAGCCAGCAATAGCAAGAACAGAATTTATCAAGTCCCCCTGCCAAGTCACTCATAACCTTGGCAAGACAGTTAAAATCCAATAAGTAAATATTAATGGAAACCTCCAAAAATATACCATTAATAAATAAGACAGATCTTGGACAAAGAAATGAATATTGTAAAAAGAGTGTGTTTATATGGGCATCAAGAAGAGTGAAACTGTCTAGAGCATTTTCCCAGTACAAACCTGAGCTTAAGTCCACAGTATTATTTTATCTGTGTTTTATGGACACAAAGCCATACCTTCTAGGCTCTCCAGAGGGTGCAATCAAGAAGTACCAAAGAGGAGAATTTAAGCTTGTGTTACTTCTTCAGAAAGGTCAAGGCAACCATTAATCCAGCTATCCAGCCAGTTGCAAATAGCCTAGCACAGATTCTTATATTCCATTTGCTCCTGTGATAACACAGACTAACCACAAGTCCCTTTTTACCCACTTCAAAAATAGGTGGGATCTGTAGGCCTACCTGAGTCTACAGAATAATAAGACCTACAACAAAACTGCCGGATTGTCATCTAATACTAAAAAAAGGAGCACACTATGTTGATTTCATATGCAATGCTGGTTCATTCAAGTCTATTAGACATAATCTTTAAGCAAACAACAACGACAACAAAAATAGAAAGGAAGAAAAAAAAGCCAAACTTCTGGAAGAGAGGTTGTTTCAAAGTGAGGCAGGTTGGGGATCAGCAGAAGAGAATACAAAGCCTGATGTGGTACAGCATAGGCCTGAATCCCCAAACAGAGTAACACCAGAGAGAATACTTTACTTTTGTTTATGTTTCTTTAAAGTTATCTGGTATTCATTTTCTGCTACAGTGAAGTCCTGGATACTGTGTATGCAGCCCATACTGGTGTACCCCATGAAATGGAGCCCAGCACTGATTGCTTATCTAATTATCCTTGACATGAGCAGTTAGAGAAGACAATATTAGAGAGTGTAAATCTATGACACTGAGAGAACAATCCAAACTGACAGTAGCAAAACCATTGTTTCAAGAATTTAACTGTAGATATGCATTTTGAAAAGATGCTGTCTTGCTCTCTAGTTAGTATCTTAACTTAAATTGCAGTGAATAACCCAATTGCTTTAATATTTCCATATCCTCATTCCTTTTTGTTGTCAAAGAATTGTCTTCGCATTATATGTGTTTAATGCCATAAAAATGTCAGTTTTTTTTTTTTAATGTAGTCATTTTGAGATGATTAAAAGAAACCCAAAATATATACTTGGATGACTATATCAATAGTCACAAAATTCTTTCCAATCTTTACATTTTCCTTTCAATATGTATATGTCATGGACAGTTGTTCCTCAGTGTGGTCAGGAATATCAACAATCCCAGTTTTAGTAAATAAAAAAAAAAAAACAAAACAGGTCGTGTCCTGGACTTGTTTAGAATGTAGTCTAGGCACCATTCATTGGCCCAGGGCCAACCGGTATAGCAGAATTCACATCTGCATGGCTTAACACTCTTTCTCCCAAACCTTGACAAAATTACTTATTTTAGGTGAACCCTAGCCCATACTATCCTAAGCATATCTAGCCATTGCCTAGAAAAGTGCTAGCTGACACAGGACAAATTAGTGTAAACATGCATCCTGATGACCAACTGATGTCAACAGTTGAGGGCCAAATCTGGAGCCCACATTTTGTGCCCAGTATACTTCCTCTTGCAAATACAACTGGGAATCTTGGTTCTTCACCAAACCCAGCTTCCAGGTTTGTCTTATTCTGAGGAGTAAAAATATTCATCAATACATTCATTGCAAACTATTTCATTTTGCTTCTGCCAATGAAATGCAAATGGTTTGACTTTGTATTTGTAGCCATTCTTCCTCTCAAAAATGTCTCCCATCTCTCTTTCCTCAGTCTATGTGTACTGGAGATTCTTTCTTTCATCTAGATTTTTCTATAGTACTCCAAGGTTACTTTGATTTTATTTTATTTTTTTATTACTTTGTTTATTTTTGATTTTTTTTGTCTGTTTCTTCTATATATAGAACTTGAAGACAACTGGAAGAGGTTCAGAAATGCAGGTACTCAAAAGGGGCCCAAAATGGGCAGGATCACGTAAGAAGATGTGTTCAATGTGAATATCAGTTTCAAGGTCCTGTTGTGATTTTCATATTAAACTGCATTAATTATAGAAAAAAATGCACCTTCTGCATTCCTGATTCCTTCAGCTTGTATGTTACGCCAGCACAGACTTTCCAGCGAGCTTTGATAAGTTGTATTTCATACATTGCAATAACCAATCCCTAACATTGGAGAAAAATCTCTTGGGAAATATTTTGCCCATTAGGAGGACAGCAGATGGCACTACAGCCACTTTTCCAAAAGCATGAGATCAGGATAGAAGTGGTAGTCTAGAAAGTGACAATCTAATTTCATTGCTGCTTTTTTACAGATGCTAATCAATCACTAAAGCTCTTTCCAACTGTTAAGCTAAAGCTCATCCATGGTTTCTGAAGTTGGAATCTAAGTAATGCTGAGCCATGTCTTGAGACAAAAAAAAAAAAATTGCGGTGAAAAAAATGCATACAGATATGAACTATTGAAGGCCATTCAGGTCAATTAAATATGCATAGATTTAAGGAGCAAATAGGTTCTTTCAAAGAAGAGATGTTTTACAGTTTTAAACAAAGTGAGCTTGGGGGAAGGAGTGTCAGTCAGTAGAGCCTGTTAATTTTCAAACATTTCTCTCTCATTGAAGGACTTTGAGTGAAAAGCATTTCAAAAGAATGGATGTTTGATCCATCTTTTCTTGCACTATGAATACTGATTTATTGATTATGTCCTTATCCAATGCTAAACTTAATCAGATAAAATATATCAAGACTAGACTGTGCCTTTCTTTTATTTCTGAATAACCTACAATCACAAGCTTCACTGCTATTTTCATTAGTGCATTGACATCTCCTTCAAGCAAAGAGGAAAGCATTTGTCTTTTTTTAATACAGACACCTCGTGACAGACACCATATGAAATGAATAAGAATCCTGCCAGAATGAGACACAGCTCTGCACAAACATTTCTGCCTATGGAGAAGATGAAATAGGAAGTATAACACATGCTTTTCCCCATCATTCCTGAATTTTCTCCTGTCATAGAACCATAGAATCCTGAATCATTTAGGTTGGAAAGATCATCAAGTTCAACCATCAATATGACCTACTGAGTCCCATCATTAAAGCATGTCTCTTAGGGCCACATCCACACATCTCTTAAATACCTCCAGGGGTGGGAAATCCACCACTTCCCTGGGTAGCCCTTTCCAATGCTTGACCACCCTCTCCATGAAGAAATTCTTCCTAATATCCAATCTAGACTTCCCCTGGTGCAGCTTGAGACTGTCCAAGCTAAACTCCTACAGTCTCTTTGAAATCACCTCATAAAAATCAAGGTTAATAAGTCTGAAATGCAGTGTTCAATATTTTCCCACCATCCCTAGTTCTCACTCTTTTTGTTGATTCTTTCTTTAAAGCTATGTTGAAAATGAGTGCATTGTTCCAACATAAAACTGAAAAGTAAGGTCTTCACTATGAATCCACATACAGACCTCTCCCCAGATCACAGCAGAGTTTCTGCAACCTCTTTTTCTCTGGCAGAAGCCATTCTGTACTGTCATGCCCATTCAAAATATTCTGGGGCTGCATTGTTCTGCTTCAAGCTCACATATTTTATATTATTGTTTTTAAGGAGAAGATTGTTACAAATAACCATCATTGGCAGTAGAGATTGGAAACATAATTTAGTGAAAGAAATATGGTGGGAAAAAAAAAAAAAAAAAAAAGAGGATGAGACATAGTAATGGTGAGTGGAAGGTATATGATAACAAAGAAAAATGTCCATCTAGTTATCAGTATATAGAATTAAGATTCATGGTATGTATTTGTTACTTGCAACCCCAGGCTTTTCTTCGTATAAAAGACACAAGTAATATAATTCAATTGAGCAACCATGGTGCTCAGTTAGCTAATCAATGAACAAGGAATCAGGTGCTGTTTTTTCATGACTTTATACATAAGAACACCAGTAACTGCATAAAGTGTATTTGACATTCTTAGCTGATAACGTGAGCTGTACTTAGCTTCCATGAGTGGTAGTGGACAATGTCCAAGCTGCACAGTAACTCACAGTGCTGCAACTGTAGTGATGCCTGTCCTGACCAACACAGCACAGAAAAATGCAACAGTTCTCTCTTGAGTTGATGCTCAGCAGCAAGGACTGGAATTAATCCCTCTCCACTTTTCCCCACTGCTACCTGGCAGCAGTGTGGGATTTGTCTGGCCCTGGTACTCCCCTTGGTGTTCTAGGATTGGAATGATGCAGGACTGAGTTCAATGCCTCTGGGAACATCGAATAAATAAACAAACAAACCAACCTTTGCAGTAATCGGGGATGACTAAGACACTGCAGCTGTAAGGGGAGATAACCTCGAATTTCCTTTCCTTTCCTTTCCTTTCCTTTCCTTTCCTTTCCTTTCCTTTCCTTTCCTTTCCTTTCCTTTCCTTTCCTTTCCT
>VXAL01008735.1:31511-54700 GCA_013399475.1 Chauna torquata
TCTCAAGGCAGAGGTTATGTTTGATTGTTTCGTGTTACTTGCTGTGCAAGGAAGGATCAAGCACCTATAACTGTGAATTGTGGAATGAAGTTAAAGCATCAAATCAAAACTGAATGTCTTGAAACCTTATTGTAGTAGAGAGATTATGGAATGTTAATCCGTATTTTTTTTTCATGGCTTCTTTTTCAGCTGTGTTGGAAGATGAACCAGAAGATGATGATCTGTTTGAAACAGAGTTTAGGCAATACAAGAGAACTTACTACATGACTAAAATGGGTGTAGAAGTAGTTTCTGAGTAAGCGTATGCTTTTTCTTTTTCTTTTTTTTTTTTTCCCTTAACACAAAAGACAGGTCTTTGCATATGTGTAATACAAGACAGAACGGGCATCCACGTTGAAAGCAGAGAACACTTGGCCTTGTGCTGTAGTGGTAATGCTTCTGGCTAATGCTAGAAGAGCTACAAGTCAAGTTTTCTGTAACAAGTATTTGAGGACTAGTGAGAAAAAAAAATCCATTAGTATTAAATGAATCTAGAAAACCATGTGTTTACTAGGTTCTCCAAATGCTCTATCTTCATTCCTATGTACCAGGTGTCAAGTAATTTTTATTTGCTATTAAAAATGAGAAGAATTACCATGTATCTTCTTCTTTTAAGTGACTTCTTGGCTGATCAAGCTGAATGTTATGTCCAGGCAATACAATGGATTTTGCATTATTATTATCATGGAGTTCAGTCGTGGAGCTGGTAAGAAAAGTTCTCGAATGAGAAACTGTTTAAGGATGGAACAACACTGCACCTTATTTGCTAGAAACATTTAATGCAGTTCTGTTTATTTCTCATCTGTGAAGATTGCTGTACTGTAATTAGTTGAAGTAATTTAAGATTTTTTTCCTGCAGGTATTATCCTTATCATTATGCACCTTATCTGTCAGATATTCACAACATCAGTGAACTCAAAATCAAATTTGAACTGGGAAAACCTTTCATGCCATTTGAACAGCTTCTTGCTGTACTTCCAGCAGCTAGCAAAGATCTGTTACCTAAATGTTACCAGGTGGGGTTTAGAATTAAGTTGCATTTATCTATTGTTTACTGGTTTTGTCTGATTTATTTTGAAGTAACTCTTTTTGTTGCTATTTTGACATGTACTCTTAGTTATATTCTACCTCTAAATATAAAGTTACATACTTCTTACTATTCATAGTACATTTTAAAGTTAGTACATAAAACAAAAATTTGAACTTGCTAAGTAGTTTGACTAGGAGTTAAATGTTTAACTCCTGTTCAGCCTTAAGTTGGTTTTAATGCCAGATTTCCTCTCTTCCTAGAATTAGTGCTAAACTCTTATATTTTTGATTCTTCTATCATGTTTTCCTAGCATTTGATGATTAGTCAAGACTCTCCTATTATAGAATATTATCCACTGGACTTTAAAACTGACCTGAATGGAAAACAGCAAGAATGGGAAGCTGTGGTATTAATCCCTTTTATTGATGAGGTAAATTCTTTTTATGTCTGCTGAGAGCTTCATAACAAATCAATCTATAGATTAATTAAGAAGTCTAGGAGAAGTACAGTTAGATGGAAGTTTAAATTAATGCTTGACAAGACCTTGGGAAAACATAATCTAGCCTTCATCTCCAGGCAGCAAACTAAGTTACCACAAGCAAAGTTAGCTACAAGTGGTGGATGTCTTAAGTAAGGAATGTGGGTTTTTTGTTGCTTGGTCTTGTTTTTTTGACCAGGTATTCAGATATTTAGTTTCAGATTTTTTGAGAAAAATTTCTATTCCTAAACATATACCAAAATACAATGTGTCTGCAAGTAAAATAAAAGAAACAAACATACAAAAAAAAAGGCAGAAGAAAAACAAAAACAACAGTTCATTTACAGAAAATCTCTTCACTCGAGCACTAGTAATGTGCAGAAGACATTTTGACTACAAATTCAAAATTTCAACTACAAATTGAGCAGTAGAACGTTAAAGGACAGCAATAAAATATTATCCTTTTACATACAGGATAACAATATTATGTATGTTGTTGTCATAACATGTCCTTTTGTCATATCTCTAATCAGACGAAATTTAAGTACATCAAAGAGAGTGGATGAAAATAAAAGTACAGATTAGATGTATATTGAGGTGGTGGTGCATGTCTTTCAATTGTTTTCATAGTTCACAGTGAGAAGTTGACAGGATTTAGTCTCCTCACAAACGACAACGGTTGTCACTTGAATGACCCATAAAGGTTTGAACCTTTTCTAATAGTTATTTTGCAAATTTTTTTGATAGCCTCTAAAATCTTTATGGTATTTGTATGCTAAATCTAAAAAGCAAAATGTCGCTAGCACTCTGGAAACATGTTTGCAAAAAATGGTAATCTTTATTCTCCAAAGCTAATCCAGTTGTTGTAGTTGTCCTGTTCTCGTCCTGGGCTTGGGACATGAGGAAGGGAAGGCTGCACTTAGACAGTGAATGTATTAACGAGAAAAGCGCAGGTGTCCACTTTTCTAATGTAGACATTTCTGTGCTCATTTTTGTTGCCAGTTTCACATACGCTAATTTTTCTTAAATTTAGAAACGACTGCTACAGGCCATGGAATCATGTAATAAGTGCCTAAAAGAAGAGGAGAAACGGAGGAATACCCACAGCGCTTGCTTAATGTACTGGTATGACAAAGATGTAGAGTTCCAGTACATGTCACCATGGCCAGAGAAATTTCCTGCAATAGAAAGGTGTCATACCAGGTAATGCTTGCATAACTATTTTAGAGTAGACTAAAAGTGGTTAGAATACTTCTGTTTGCATTTTAGCCAAAGCTTGTATATGCAGATACATACACTGGACAATGTGAAATGTTGCATTAGATATTACTTGCTGTGGACAGCATGGTAAGAGTTGTTGTCCTGTGTCTTCAAGTGTTGCTTTGCAAAACAGGTGAACCAATGCTAAGTCAGCAAGAACACTCTAGAGAATTATTAAACTTTGTATGACGTGGGGGATGAAAAACCAGTACAAATATCTGATAGTAGTGGTGATTTATCAACCCACTAATTCCAGACCGTTTGTAAGCCATGGTAAATATTTGGGTCCAGTGCAGAGAGCTGAACAGAAGAGTTTTGTTCATTTTCCTCTCATTGCAAGTAGATAGCTTTATTTAACACAGGCTGAGGTTTTAACCTTAATAGGAGTTAAACTTAAGACAAATTAACGGAGGAATGCCTGTTGCGGGTTTACACTCGGTGGAGAACAAATAGTTGTGAAAGTGAATGATACCATATGTAATCGTTGCTAGTTTGCAATTTGACAATGACAGTGATTTAAAATAGCAGGATTGTGATGTATTATAGCTTGAAGTTGGTTTTTTTTTTTTTATGTAGTCTCTTTGCAGCAATAGCACGGGTTTCATTGTCCTTTGTGTAGATTTCCAATGGCTTAAATTAATTGCCACCTTACAGAAAAGTCAAACGTTTTGTCAGTTAGGTTTCTAGAGTGTTTGAGTGAGTAATGAGAGGTTCCAGAGTCAAAGGTCAGTCTGTATGACCATGTGTTGTGCAACTTGTTTTTTAGGTATAAAACAATACCTTTGGATGCTTGGCATGTAGAAATCACCCACAATAAAATAACTAAAATCAACAAGAGTGCATTATATTTTTGTGGATTTCCTACTTTAAAGCACATCAAACATAAGGTAAATGATTTCACTCTTCTGACATTTCATAAATTACAATGTAACATTTCAAGGAAGTTTTATGTACTGTTTTGTTCTTACCCAGTTCTATCTTAGAAAAAGTGGTGTACAGGTGTTTCAGCAAAGCAGCCATGGAGAAAACATGATGTTAGAAATCATAACTGATGAGAACTCAAAAGAGCAGGTAAGTATTCAGCTCCTTTTTAAAAACAAATGAAAGCAAAGAAAACCACCCCACCTTGAAATAAATAAATAAAACAACCAACCAAAAAGCTTGTCATGAAGAGACTGAATTTGTTAAATAGTCAAATTTGAAATGTTGATTATTTATATCTTCTCAATAGTGTATTAAAGGAGAAAAACAGAGTAATTCCCAAAAAGTTTTTAAAACTTCCAACCTCCAGTAAGCATTTACTAAAGAAGAGTTCAGTTAGTAGAAAGGAAGGTGAAATACAGCTGTATGCTCAAGGCCGTAGAATGAATTGCTGGATTAAGAACTCTGGAGTTCTTAGCTGCCAGCCCAAAGTTTGGCCCACTGGGTGGTAGTATTCTCAGTATATGTTTTGAAAACAGCTGTTCCAGTTCCCTGAAAACCGTATTAGTTCACACCAAAAGCTTTTGTTGACTGTTGGAGTCAATAGTTTAAAAAAAAAAAAAAAGTTAATTAGTTTTAAAATACTGAATTTGTGTGGGAAATGGTCTGTAATTTTGGAAGCTGCTAAAAAATTGGAATTTGTCCTAACTTCAGAATATTAAATGTTGGTGGTCTTAGCAGAGTTTCTGGCATTTCTCTGTGGTCCTTATCAGATGTTCTTAGGTAAGGACTTGGTGAGACTCATTCATAACTTACTAATAGCTGGAAATGGTATAATGGTAAGGAAACAGAGCCTTCAGATCAGTGCCTCTTGCCTTCTGTGTAGTGGAGTATATAGGCACTTCTTATCAGTCTCTTCATCAACAAAGCAGACGTACACCTTCCACTTAAATAAAACTGTTTGATAGAGGAATTAGAGGAAAGAGTTGATGTAGAGACATTAAGAAGCAAAAATATTTTTTGACGGTTCTTTAAAGGATGTTAGTTTGTAATCAAAAATATCAGGTAGCAAAAATACAAATCCAGGAAAAGAAATAGAAGAGAAAGGTTTCAAAGATTTACATAAATAGGTAAAAACAGCAAAAGAGAGAGAAGGAAAACAGGGTAGATTTTTATGATAGAGAGACAGGGAGAGTGAATACTTAAGACTGGTGGCAAAGAAGGTTAAATAAGCAAAAATAATAGATTAAGAAATAGCTGAAACTAATCGGATGAAGAGAACAAAATGTGAGATGAAAATTACAGATGCTGGCAAAGCCGTGGACATAAGTGCTGTTACTTTGTTTCCATGAGATAAAGAAGTAAAATCTGTGGTGCAAAATATTTTACTAATCTCAAATTGTCAGTTTGATTATGTCCCAGAGACACTAATAGTTCTAAGTGATTTAACAGCAACAACAAAAAAAAGTAGGAAACAGAACAGAAACAGAAATCAACCCTGGTCTTATCGCTAACATCTAATAAATGTAAGGAGAGAGGCTTGGAATGTCATGCTCTTCGTAAATATAAAATGTGGTTCTCTTCATCATTTCTAATCAGTTATATGTAATATGTATCAAAATGTAATTAGTAAGCTAAAATTAGTCTAGTTAATGAACAGTTTTTCTTGCAGAATAAGAGTCATTTTTATTGCAAAAACAATTTTAACATATTTTGAAAAATCATTTTAATATGTTAAAAAATTAGTAACAGTAACTTCTGTTTTCTCAGACAGTGGAAAATGTTGCCAGTTTGGTCCTTGGAAAGCTTGTTTTTGTTAACTGGCCACACCTTGAAGAAGCCAGAGTTGTTGCTGTGTCAGATGGAGAAACTAAGTAAGAGATATTTCGTAGATAATTAATTACATTCTTTATTGTTTCATTGTGAACAAGTTCATTAGGCTGTATAAAAGTTTTGGTTTTGTTGTAACACTTATTAACAGCAAATTAATCCAGATGTATCAAAGGCTGCGTGATGGAAGAATCTTTGTTGAGCGTTATTCTGAGTTTTGGTTATTGATGTAGAAGTCTAACCCTTCAATATTTCACTCTAGATTCAGAAGTTTGGGAGAGCTCGCTCTTAACTTTGAGAGAAAAATGCATATACAGAAATCCACATGGAATAATGTAGAAGACATTTCTATACAATCTTCCTTTTAGCGCATGCTCTGGTATTTCTTATAAAATTACACTGTGCGGCCTGTTGTGGAACGGGTAGATAAAACTGCAAGCTTTCCATGTCCTTAAAAAATAATTTCTAGCTACTTTAAGTTTTGTTCATGATTGGTTTTGTCTAGATTTATCTTATTTGGTTAAATTCATGTCTGTCATAATATTCTCAAGGTTTTATTTGGAAGAGCCACATGGAACACAGAAGCTTTACATGGGAAACACAGTGCCCCCAACTAAAGTGGCATTTGTTGGAGATAAGGAACAAAGCATGTGGTTAAAAGAAGTTCAAGGTGTTTCAGAGCAGTAAGTAACTTTGAAAAATCAAAGCATAACTTTGCATTTTATAGCTTAGCTATGTTTTGTTGCCTTATCGTAGACCTAAGTAGCAGAGAAGAGCTGCATGTCCATGATGATAAAGGTTAATGAGTCCACTGGAATAATAAATAAAAGTAAAAAAAAGATATGTTGAAATTTCAGAATATATGGAGTTAGTCGTTAGGTGTTTAAAATTAGATGCTATTACAAAAGAATTTTCAATAAATGATTATCAGTATTTACTATTCCAATCAATTTTCTCTTCTAGTCGTCAGGTATAGGAAGTATATTGAATGGAGTCATATAGTATTGAGGTACAACTTCAGTAGCTTAATATTGTTAGATCTGAATACAGATCATATTTCTAGAGTGTGGGTGCCCAACAGAACACACCTGAGTTACAGTAGCTTGCTGGTTGAGTTAACTACCTTCTTTACTCCTGACCTTTCCCACTGTAAAGGTAAAATGTGTTTAAATTAACAAACTTTGCTAGATGGTGATGGCTGTGCAATGGTGGGTAAGCAATTGGTGAAGCTATTTGTTCTGGATATTTCTTACAAAACAGGAAACAAACCATTAAAATGCTTTTGTTAAGAGTAACTTTTTTTATTTCAAGAAATTAATCCCACCATCTTGGTAAAGTTCTGTTTATTGTAATCAAACTAAATGTTCTATTTTGTGTTCAGTTACCAGAGAAGAAAAGGAATAATTATTCATGAAACATCAATAGTTGTGTATGCTCAGTTACTCACTGGTAAGAGATATCAACTAAACCAAAATGGTGAAGTTTATTTGGAGAAGCAGTGGTCAAAACAAGTTCTTCCTTTTGTTTACCAAACTGTTGTCAAGGTAAATATACAAGTTCAGTATCTTCTTGCATGTAGTTCCTTACTCCATTGAGTGGGGGGAAGAATGTACGCACCTTTTAAACAAAAGAATGAACAAAAGCATCTTAAATTAAATGTCATTTAGTATATAAAAAATACTATGTGCTTAGGCAAGTATTTTGTCACAAAATTTGGGGGTGGTATTGCAAAGTAGAATTCTGTCTGAAAAAATGGCTTCTATCACCTTATAACTGATGATATTTTGAATAAAGTACTGTAGTGGTGCTCTACAAGGTAGCGCAGTTGATTGTGTACCAGCATTTGTAATATAGCACGAACTTCTTTGCCTTCGATAAATTATTTTAGATTTTAAAGAATACTTTGTAAATGTTTTAGAATAAGCATCTATTTATATGAACTTTTTAATCATTCTACTGGAACCGAATGGTAAAATTAATATAATCAATTTTGTCTTTTTCATGTAGGACATCAAAGCCTTTGACTCTCGTTTTTCAAACATCAAAACTTTGGATGACTTATTTCCTCCTGGGAGTACAGCCTTTATGCTGGGGTCTCCTTACTATGGCTGCATGGGAGAAGTTAGTTCCAATTCCCCCCGCCCCTTGATTTCTTCACTTGCAAGCTTGAAATGGTCTAAGATGTTGTGTGGCAATACTGGTCGTTTTGCTAGCTGAAGTTATAAATGGAACATTCTCCAATGTTTTAGTCAAAGCAGGGGGTTCTTCTGCTTTCCCTCTCTCTGTTGCTAGCATAACAGGCATAAGGTAGCATTGCTTGAATGGGGGATTATTTTTATTAATTGTTTGGGAAAATTTTCAGTACGTAGAGGTCCCATTTTGGACCATTTTCGGTCATGGATTCCTTTGATTTAATGCTGTTTGCCTCTGTGACAGAGCAGTGTGTGTGGGTCAAGGAAAGATGATGAATTCTAAAGCATCTCTGTGCATACTGCAGCAAAATTGTTGATAAAGTAGACTTCAGGACCTACTATCCAAAGACTGCTGTTTTTAAATAACACTTGTAATGTGTTGCATTTCTCTCAAAGGTTCAAGATTCACGTGATGTGATCCCAGAAGGCAGAATTCGTGTAGTTTTTAATATTCCATGTGAACCCCAGCTTGATCCTTTAATACAGAATCAGCATGTAAGTGCTTCTGGTTTTGTAGTAAAAGCTTAAATACCATGTCAAATGTATTTTGCAATGGTTAATGTTTTTAAAGGATGCTTCTAAGTTATACATCTGCCCTTCATATGAAAATCCTTATCCTTCAAGAATTAACAATATTTTTTGTTTGTTTGTTTTAAAGAAATATTCTGTGAAATACAATCCTGCATATATTTTGGCCAGCCGTCTTGGAGTAAGTGGATATCTAGTCTCCAGATTTACAGGGAGTATCTTTATTGGAAGAGGATCAAAGAAAAAGTAAGTTCATGTACAAACCTATTTGCAAATTGTGACTGTAAAGTAGCTTGCAAATTCTAATACTACTCTGCAGGTTTCTGCTATGTTTACATGCTGTTAGTCTTCTCAACAGTATACAATTGATTTGTGATATAAAACTTTCTTTAAAGTGTATTTGCTGTAATTTAAATTCACTTGCAGTGTTTTTTTCCTCCTATCGTAAACATAGAATCATAGAATAGTTTGGGTTGGAAGGGACCTTAAAGCCCATCCAGTTCCACCCCCTCTGCCTGCCACAGGCAGGGACACCTCCCACCAGACCAGGCTGCCCAAAACCCCATCCAGCCTGGCCTTGAGCACCCCCAGGGATGGGGCACCCACAGCTTCTCTGGGCAGCCTGTTCCAGGGCCTCGCCACCCTCATGGTAAAGCTTTTCTTCCAAATGTCTAATCTACTTCTACCTTCTTTTAGTTTAAAGCCATTGCCCCTTGTCCTGTCAATACACATCCTGCAGCTTTCCTGTAGGCATCCTTTAGGTACTAGGTTGCTCTAAGGTCTCCCTGGAGACGTTATAATGTTAACATCTTGTTTGTTTGTTTTACTGTAGTGTTATTGGGTTGGGTGGGTTTTTTTTTTTTTTTTTTTTTGGCTTTAGTGTTGTAGAAAGATTGAAGTCACAACTTCAGTTCAGTTGTGACTAGGATTTATTCTGGTTTGGTTACGGTTCAAGCTTTTAACTGTTGGTTAATGATTGAGTAATCCTGAGCTCCTTTTCACTGGAAAAATAATATTTGAAAATGGGAACAGGCTGAGGATGGCTCACTCTACAAAAAGGAATCTGAGCCAAGGAAAAAGCCATAGCTGCTATCTTCTGCCTCTCTTTGAAACTTGAGCACCAAATGTGTTTCCGTAATAGTAGTACAACTTCCATCCAGTTCCATAAACACACCATGGAGTTAAGAATCTGGAGAGGTGTTATGGGAACAGCACTGGTAAAGCACGCTGACTGGGAAGCAGAGTTTGCTAAAACCTCTCTGCCCCGATAAATCTATTTTACTGCTTGCATCAGCTCAGAGGTGTAGAAGAACACACAGCAGTGTGTTTATACAGTGAGATATGCCAGTCAGCTCTTGAAAATGAGCTGAGTCTATCGCTATCTAAATGCTTGTTGGGTCATCATACAAGAAAACACAAATCCCAGAATGTGTGGTTGCCCCTTCCATGTATGTACTTTCGAATTCATCTCAGTGCCTGAGAAAATTGTGTTCTGAGTAGATCTCTTCTGGGCTGTCTAAAACAGAAATCTGCATTATCATGTGGGGCTTCTGTGTCTTTGTGTTTTTGAGAAATCTTCTCTCAAAGAGGAAGTGATAATCTCAGTATGTGAAATCAGGCTTCTGGCTTTCTATTATAGCTGTCACTGAAAATGTCATTGCTCTGAGTTCATGATTCCAGGTACTTTCACAACAATGTCTTCTCTGTTTCAGGCAAAACTGAAGGAAATTATGATTTTTTAATTTTTTTTAATAATTTTTGTTTTATGTTAAGTATAAAATCATTTGTAACTAGATCATTAGACTAAAATATTTTTTTCCAGTTGAGCATTTATTTAGATGGAACTCTTTAAAATTCTCCTCAAAGAAAGTCCTTTTTAACAATCTTCCTGTGAAAGAAGCCCCTAAAAACACTGTATTCAAAACTTTACCAACCAGCTGGAAAAGTGAGTTTTGATTTGGTACAAATCATTCCATGTAGGCTAAAAAAAATGCACATGCTCCCTTTGCCAGACTGAGAATAAGAAGTGGAATTGGGATCTAATTTCATTGTACTTATCACTACTGTTAGTAAAACTGTTAGTAATTACTGTTAGTAATTACACTAATTAAGACTAAAACTGCTTAAGATACATAAGAGAAGAAAACCTTATAGTTCTCTGAATTGTGGTTTCCTGGGACAGCTCACTAAAGATGATATATGAGCATCTTCTTGTGATTTAATGTGTGTGTGTTTTCCCCACTGATTGTTTAGGAACATAATTCTACATCATGGTAAATGCCAGGTAGATTGAGATCTCAGTTAAGGGAGAAGGGTTAAATACTCCTTTTGCAATAAGGTATGGGCATGGATGTGGACAGCTACCATAGCACAGCTGATGTCCTGTAACATTTGCAGCTGTTGTAATGCTAACAAGTAAACAATACAAGGAACTTTTCTGTGGTTTAAGACTGAGGATATATGTTTATGTGGTTTATATGTGTGTGTGTGTGTGTGCACGTTATTGCAAGTTAATGAACTTTTTCTTATTTCCAGTCCTCATGGAGATCACAAAGCAAATGTGGGGCTAAACCTGAAGTTCAATAAGAAAAATGAAGAAGTTCCTGGCTATACTAAGAAAGTTGGAAATGAATGGATGTATTCTTCTGCAGTAGAACAACTACTTGCTGAGTATTTAGAAAGGTAGATCTTGGATGTGAGGTTCATCTAAACTATCTGACTTCATAACAGTTATGATTTTGTCCTCTGGACGCAGGTCTTCTAAGAACTGATGAGTTTGCTTTTGGAGATTGCTTGATGAAATTTCTCTTGCAATATTCTCCATCCAGTAGTCTCTCCTTCCAAGGTGAAGCATGTCTTGGGATAGAGTAATTTTGTCAGCAGCTTACATTTGGCAAGTAAACAGTTAAGACATTAACTTAAGTTTAAAAAAAAAAAAAAAAATCCGTCTGGGCTCCAGAAATTTTAATGCCTGTCAAAGTTTGTTTTGGTAAAGTTTTTCTTGTGTGTCTATGCTGATATGAAACTAAATCTCTCTTCCTTTTATTCATTCTTCAGGGTCCCTGAACTGTTTAATTATATAGCCAAGAATAGCCAGGAAGACATATTCTATGAAGATGACATTTGGCCCGGTGAGGATGAGAATGGGTAAGTCGTCTCTCCTTTTTTCTTCTAGAATAAGCAGTAAGGCTGACAGCACTGAGATTCGTGGTGGCGAAGCTGCTGAAACCGTGCTGTTCCTTGAGCAGTATGATTGTTCAGTGATCAGTCTGAAAAAGTTATCAGAATGTTATCCATTTCAATTGTGGAGTCCAACCCTCTGTTAGACTCCTATGTCAAGTCCAGGAAATGAGAAATCTAACTTTCAGTGGCTACTTCGTAATGCTTTGCTTTTAAAGTAGCCTTCAGTACGCGTAGTTACAAAATAGTGACAGTCACCACAAGATCATTTCTGGGAAATAAGCTGTAATTATTATAAGTGTTTAAGATCACTTTGAATTTGAAAAATAACACCTACAGAATGCAAAGTAATTTGCACATTCTAGTATACATTCAGTCAGTTTCATGGGAGACAGGGAGAAACCTTGATTCCAGATACAGTATAGTAACATTAAAAAAACTTTTATTGCTAGGTAGTAAGCCCTATTCATGGGTCTGAGTTGGTAAGTCTGCACCAGGCGGATATGTCATCATGGGACTCTTCTATTATAAGAATCTCAGGTTTGTGCTCCATTTTACCATAGAGGCATGCCCTGAAGTTCCTTTTTACTGTACTGTGAGAAATAGTTGGTCACAGAACCTTTAATCACAGCTGGACATGGCTTGATGCAAACAAAATTTATTGAATAATTTTAAATAATTTCAGGTTTTCCTGATTTTTTTTTTTTTTTTTTTTTGCTGAGGCAAAGCTTGAGGTTATAGTTTTGAAACAGTACTGCATAATTCAATTAGATATTTTTTTAACCACTCTTGTTAAGTCGTACAGCACTCTTGGATTGTTAATTTATGAATGTGTACAAGCATTGTGCCTGTATCATAATACTTGACTGATTAAATCAGGGAACCTGGTAAAATGCTTAGTTTATATAGTTGAAAGACATAATTCATGTCCTCTTTTATGTAGAGCTGAGAAAGTTCAAGAAATTGTTGCCTGGTTAAAGGCACATCCTGTCTCTGCTTTATCTCGCTCATCTTGTGACTTGCAAATTTTGGATGCAGCCATTGTTGAGAAAATTGAAGAAGAAATAGAGAAATGCAAGGTATGCAGCTTGATACCATTGTGAGCAGTGGTGAACCAAAAAGCAGCTGTTCATTATTTTCCAAGTTCTTGAATTAGAATAAGACAACAGAAAATTACTTGTCATTCCAAAGAAAAAGAATAGAGAACGTAATGTAAGGTATGAATTTGCAATGTAAATTGTCACAGGAATTCAGTTATTGATTCAGCTCATTATTAATCTTTTTAATTGACTCACTCTTCTTGAGGTGGTTCAGCAGCATTAGGTCATACTCTGAATTCTGTTTTTTCGTGATTTCAGAAAGAAATAGGCATCAGTATATGTTCTAAAGTTCTGAAGTGCTGTTTCCAAGTGCAATCCTAACTCTTCTTCCCTTGCGGTTTCTCTTTTGTGAAAAATTGTTTAATGAGGAAAATTAGTTATTTTCTCTCACAGATCAAAAAAGGGGCCAAAGTTGAAGACAAAGTCACATGAAATAATGGGCTGATTCTTTGAAATTACTTGCAAGGACACAATGATAAAATTGGTGTGAATTCTGGAATTAGTCAGACAATACAAGCTGTTCAGTAAGAAATCAGTCATGTTTTAAAAACTGGATTTAGTCAACTTTAGTCAGGTTTCATGAAGTATGCAGGTTTCTTGTTATCTAAAAGAAAAGAATTCTACATTGTATCTTCAGATGTTTTGTTGTACCTGAAATCTAGTGGTGGTTCCTACACTAGTTTTTAAAGACTTTCTATTCCTTTCCTTTAGCAGAGAAAGAGCAACAAGAAGGTGCGAGTAACTGTGAAACCCCATTTGCTGTATAGAGTAAGTGACATGAAAAGGTGGTGGTTTTTTTGTTGTTTTGTTTTGTTTGAAATTTATGTTGTCCAGATCATATTTATTTTACCTAAGCTTTTCAACTTTCAGAAAGCAGAATTTTAGGACAGTGTTAATGGAAAAAAAAAAGTTTTCTGATGCCTTCTAGAAAATCAATTTGAAAGTGGTAGTCTCTCTAAAAGGAGAGAATTTCTGCTAACTACAAACTCATTCATGTATTATACAGACTTTCAGTTCTTCTCTACCTTCTGACTTTCATGCTCCTGCAGTTCTCTTTGGCTGTATAATGAAGACAAATTGAAATGTACTTTTTATTTGTCTCCTCTTCCACATTTTGCTTTTTATTCAGTTCTTGACGTGTGACCTGCTGCTCATCTTGCCTGATATTTCTCAGATACCCACCCATATTACTGATACAGGCAGTTGCACTTGATGGTTTTACTTTGTCTGAACTGATCCCCTTGGTCTGTCTTGGATCAACAGCACTGCTGTTTCTCAGGTAGAAGCAGTGAGTGAGAGTTGCAAGAAAAAAAAGTGATCTGTTTCCTTTGTGTCCGGGGAGAAAGTATCTGAAACACACTATAAAACAAAATTTCTGAAAAAAATGTTTAGGAACATAGAATCCTATTATAAATTTATTATATTGATTATTATTTTGATTGTAATCCTTTTTTAAAAAAAAAAAACAAACAAACATTAATATATTCTTTTGATTCTTGTCAGCCTTTAGAACAACAGAATGGGGTTGTTCCGGATAGAGATGCAGAGTATAGGCTGTTTGACCGTGTCGTCAATGTGAGAGAGAACTTCTCTGTTCCGGTTGGCCTTCGAGGTACCATTATAGGAATTAAAGGAGGTAATATTTTCTTCATAATTGTAGCATTATAGCTGTATAACAGCCAAGCAAGTGATGTGAAACCAGGCTTCAGAAAAAGTTTTTTTATATAATGGCTGTGAACACAAAATTTTTCTCAGCTATAAAAGCATATGCAACTTGAAGCCACTGGTGACATATTTACTGCTGTGAAATAAATCTACAGGTATTCTGTTTTAATTTCATGTGTTACCCAGCTGTACTTGGAATACGAAATTACTTACCCTTTGTTCCTTCTTAATATGAAGAAGGCATAGTGATCAATGAGAGAACACAGGCTGCAAAAAGAGCTAAGTGAAGTTATGAGAAGATATGGACATGGTAAAAAAAAGTAGGGGTAAAAACAAAAGGAACATTACATTGAATGTAAAATTCTATCAAATATGATTTGTCTCAGTTTTTTTAAATTTGGCTTTTACTCTGTGATATTCCAATTCTGTTAAATGGCATGGATTTACATTGTCTTTGACAAGAAGACTGTCCATAAGTCTATTTGAGGTAAACAAAAGGATTTACAGAAGCACATCGGATGTAAAAGTTTGAGATCTAGTAATAGATTAATACCATGAAAACAATTTCTATCATTATGCAAGAAATAATCACGGAAGGTAGTGCTGAAGCTGTCAGTTTCTGATTGTCTGAATGTAAAGATAGCTTGCATCTTTTTTTTTCTGACAGTTTCTGACAACTGTGACATACTGCTGTAAACTGCAGTTCTGTTAATGCAGTTTGATAAGCTGTTACACATGGTGTATTTCTGATAAAAGCATACCTAAAAAGGGCAGCTGTGTATGACTTTGGGAAGAATTTCTGAATTGCTGTTAATAAAATTCCTAAATTAAGGAATAAGGATTTTTTGTAGCTAGAAAGTTTTTACCTTTTCATTATTTATTGCATAACTAGTACGGATAACTACATAATATAGATTAAAACAGCTACTGTCATACACATAGGATGACATTTTACTTCATTTTCTATAGCCAGTAGAGAAACAGATGTGCTCTTCGAAGTTTTGTTTGATGAAGAATTCCTTGGAGGCCTAACTATAAGGTTTGTGCAGGGGGTTTCATAGTCATTTCATGCTTTTGGTATAGATGGTGTGAAATTGTTGGCCTTTGGTTTGGTTGAGTGTTTTTAGATGCCTTTTTTTTTTTTTAAAGCTTTATTTCTCAATGGTATTCATCAGTTTGTTTGTTTTTTTTTTTTCTTTGTTCTTTTTCTCTTTGAGTAGGGAGAATTCTTATGAGGTGTATTATATTTTGGAAGTGCTTTCTATGCTTTTTTTGCATAGTTCAAAGCTGCTTCCTTTTAGAAGGCAGATATGAGCCAGCAGACTAAAGCAGTAGATTGAAATGTCTTTCTAAAACAAACACATATAAAATGGGTTATTATCACTATGTCTTTAACATACAGATTAAAAAAAATAGATTTGGTAATCATCTCCTCCTCTGAAAGAGGGACTGTGAACTACCAATAATTGGCACTTAGGCTCTGAAGTCTTAATGGCCATTAAAAACCTCAGCTGTTCTTCAGGAGGTGGAATCGTTGTTAATATGTTTGGTCTACTGTGTGATAATGCTTCTGTATTTAAATAACCAGCTAAACTTTTAAATGGAGTAATTTACCCAGCAGACTTCATTTTACTGTTGTTTTTAGATAAGTTAGTTTTTCTTAAAGACAAGGAATAGGCAAGATTCTCCTCTAAGTTCTGTGTTTAACAAGCATAACAGTCCTATTCCTTGCAAGAGCATGTCCTGTAACGGAATATCTTCAGTATTTAGAATCATAAAGGAAGATACAAAACTGACTAAATGGTGCTCAACTTCAATTTATAATTCTTCTTCTGTCTTCAGTTTTCACCTCAAGGAAAGAAAAGATTATTATTTTCTCGTTCATAATTTTTTTTTACAGAAATACTTATTACAGAACTATGCTATAACAATTTACTCATCTTTAAAATTTGAGTTCAGCACTGAAAGGTGCAGTATAAACTCGGACAGTAGGAATAATTATTGTTGTTTTCCAGTTTTGAAAGCCAGAGGCCAAAGAGGAACACAATGGGACTAATGTTGTGTGTAAAGGTACTAGATTTTAATACTGGATATGGTTTTCAACCTCTGCTGTTCAAACTTGACTCATGTTTTGTCATGGAGGCAACGGTGTTGTTAAATCAGATGTATTGAAATGTCAGCCATTAAACTACATGAAACAACTGTTAAATTTGTTCTTCTTAAGGTGCTCACCTGCCAGAGGTTATCGTCTGCCATCAAGTGCCTTAATTAACCTGTCTCATGGTAGTCGGTCAGAAATGGGAAATCAAAAACTGACGGCCATAGTTAAACCTCAGCCAGCTGTGAATAACTACAATTCATATGCATCTGATCTGTCATCTGTATGCTCACAAAAACTGCATCTGGGAGGCCTAAACCATTCTCCTCGCTCACTTTTTGTTCCTACTCAAGTAAGACTTTATTTTCATTTGTACATAAATGTTTTTCTGTAGAAGCTAAATTATGACCATGGTTGTTACCTGTATTTGTATTGACAAAATTTTGGTTTTGTGTTGATTATATTAGAAGCAGGATAACTCTTATGTTGGAGAAACTAGGTCATCCAAAGTTCTTTACTGACAGTTGTTTTGCTTTATTTGACTAGCCCCGGTTGGATTTCCAAAATGCAAATATTCAGTTCAGAGCAGTGATGTTGCAGTTAGTGTCAACAGTTAGATTGGTTTGGCAGAAATGCAATAATTCCCTTAATGCTCTGTTCCAAGTGATGTTTCCTGTAGGCCAAGCTTGTACCCCAATCAGAAAGACAAGATGTGATTTTCGTGTCAGTTTTGCATCTTGGTTATGATTTACTTGGAAATAGAGTATAGCAGGAAAAATGATGGGTGAATTGGTGTTCTCCTCAGTTTAATTAACCTTTAGTTTTCACTAAGTGACTTCTTCTAAGAAGATAAGCTTAACAGGTAACTTCACATTGCTATATGTGTTGGAGAAGGACTGCATCGTATTTTCTAAACCTGTAGAAGAAAGAGTACTTTACAAAAGAAAATTTAAAGTAGTGACGGACTTGTGGTTTGTTTGTTTGTTTGTTTTTTCCCTCTCACTGATTTAGCAACTGAGTGGAAGACAGCATTGCAATCTCAGGGCTGAAAATCAGGGCACCTCCAACCCACCCCACAAAGGATCATTTCTGAGTAGCAATCAGAAAAATAAAGTGAGTGTCCTGATTCATTTAGTATTTTGGCCCAGGGTTTACAGCAGGTGTCCTTTTTTCATAGTTAACAGATATCTGATGTAAGAAAACCGCTGTTTTAGTCCAGATGCACACTGGGGCAGAACTTGTCCCAGGTCTTGAATGAGGGTAAAATCCTATGTTATCTCATTTGGATCCTAGATTTTCAAAAGACGTGTTGTTTGTGTAGCAAAGCTTCAGTTCTGTGGTAACACACCTGTAATGTTATGAAGCAATTGAGCCTGAGAAGGCCTTACAAATTAAGTCATTAATTATGAATTTAAGAATACTGCCAGTATGAGAGCATGCTTTTGAAACCATTTTGAGTCATCACCTGAGTTCAGTTATAGTCAGTGATCTTTTCTGTGTTAACTTCTGAAAATTTCAAATGAACAAACGAAAACAGTCTCAAAAACTAACCTCATTACCACTGAATAGCAATTCTTTGGAAAAAATGTTACATAAGTACATTGTGGCCAATTTCATGAATGAAATACCTGCAAGTTCTTCTAGTGTCAGTATGAAAAGTTCTGTTTTCTGAGCACTGTAAACTTGGGCCTTAGCATTTTCAAAATGTCTTTTGTATGTGATTAACTGTTCAAAAATCAAGTTTATAGCTGCTGAGTTTGTTGGGGAATTGTTTCTTATTTTGTCAGGCACAGAGTAAGCACGATGATGAATTCTGCAGTATATGGCAATCGTTGCAGGGTTCTGGGAAGTCTCACCATGTTCAGCAAAACATGCATGAGAAGGTTAGTGTATAAACTTTAAATAGATCCCAGGATTCAAAATATGAAGGTTCTTAATTCTATGCATTGTTTTTTTATATCAGAAAACTTTCTAGTTAATGTTGCATAAGTTTTGCAGATGAAAGTGTTGTTGCACAGGTTATACATAGCTGTGGAAAGAGGTATTAATAAGGGACTGTTTTGTAAATGATAGATACCTGGTTTCCTGGTTAAGGTTTGACGTTTGAAATCCTAGGGTGCAGTTCTACCTCAGGAAATCAAGCTGGGAATTGGCAGTCAGTTCTATAAGCCAGGCTTCAATGACAGCAGCTTTAAAGGTCAGCAAAGAAAACAGGAGCCATATAAAAAATGTAAGTATTGTAAGTAAATTTTTGTTTGGGAGAACTTACTGCTTTATCTCATCATCATTGAAATGGCTATTAAGTTTCTTTGTACTTACTAACGGAAAATAATAGTGCATTATAGTTCATTATAGTTACATAAGCAGTACATGGCACATGTTATTGTCAAATACTGTCTCTGGTGTGTATATATGGCTTTTCCATACTTAATCCTGAATCCTTTTAACCAGGTTGTTCTTCACTATGTCGACTTTCCACATACCTGACTTTAAAAAGCAGAAAGCAAACTAAAACTCAACCAAACAATAAAAACCTTGGTTTTGAAAACTTGCTTGCAAACAATCATGTTTGTAGAACATAAAATTAGATATGTTATCATATATGCTTTTATTTATGTTATCCTACAAGGAAAGCGCACACCAAATGATCTACAGAGTGTGAGTTAAAGACATTTGATGCAACCATTCAAATTAATGCAACTCTGTGTACTAGTATGGAGTTTTTTGGGTTTGGGTCGGGGTGCTTTGGTTGTTTTTTTTTTTTTGACTCTTGATAAGTATTACAGTTCTTAAGAGCATTACAAAAGAATAAGCGTTCTTATTCTTGAATTATTTGTAGTTAAAGAAGATTCCAAAGTTACAAGAGGTGAAAATCAGCCACATAATAAAGTATCAAACAAACAGGTAATTTCTTCTATACTGAGTAAATGTATTCTTGTCTTTTCATTTTAGTCTGATCAGATTAATCATTTTAGATTTCTCTTTAATGGGGGCATATTATTTGATTCTTTTAATAGGTAAACTTTATTTTGGAGATTTTTTTTTTCTCTAGAGATACTTTACAGAAAATGAGAAAAAGAGCATATGAATATAATGATACCAAATGATTTTCCTGTTCCTCTCAGACTCTGAAAGCTGCATTCTAATGGGAAACACATTTTACTGAAATCCTTTAAGAATATTAGCTTGTGGAAGCTATTTGCAGATGCATTTCTAATTTGGATGCATTTTAATGAGTAATAGAGTATCAGTATTCAGTAATAAATGCTGCCGTATTATTTCAGAATTTTGCAGGTGTGAATAAATATAATGTCAAACTTCTGAAGAGAAATGAAAGTCCCAATGTGCCTGGAATTCAGAAGGCAGCAGTTGATGGTCCCTGTACAGGTGGAAAGGTAGGATCTAGTTGTTGGTTTTCCTTGTGGCGCTTGAATAACATCAGTTTCTAACTGATTTTATTCACATTACTCCTCTTCACTTGTATGCAAATTCATGTTTATAACAGATACAAGACAAGGAAATTAACCTTGATCATTCTTTAAGTCGGTTCTTCATAGGTCACTACTTGCACTTCATGTGCAAAACTTTATACAGTCTCTGGATGTCTGTTCATACTCTGACAAGACATGCTGTGATCTGCCCACACTCAGAGGAAAAAAAGCCTGAATGAGCATAAAATTGATTTTAAACTAATATACCTTTCCTCTTGCATCTGCTTGTAATATATACGAAGTTGATGTATCTTTTTTTTTAATTTGTTTTAAGAAGGACGATGAACTTGAAAGCCTTTTAGCTTCTTTGAAAATTTCTAAAGAAAATGAACTGCAGACTTATTCCAAGGAAGCAAGAGCTACAAATGAAGAACATCTGTCACCACAATCATTTGCTATGGTCTGTATACTGCAGGAATCATTACATGGCAATTTAGCATCTGTTATCTTAGCATCAATGCTTCTATTTAAAGAAACTCCGTTAAACCTCATACAGCCTTCTTAAGCATATTGATGAGCTTTTAATTAGCTGTTCTCAAAGAAAATTAACAAACACATTTGTTTATGCTAAGGTGCTATTATCTGTGCTTTGATAAAAATGTAACTGATAGGAAAACAAAAATGCAGGTTCTGTTACCAATTATGATATTCAGGGTTAAGTAAGAAGGTAGTGTCATCTGAATGCAATCACGTCCTTGAATGGTTTGTTTATTTATTTATTTTAAAGAAAGGAACACAGATGCTCAAAGAAATTTTGAAGATAGACGGCTCTGACCTGGAAATGAGGAATGAGGTGAAATCCCAAGTTAACGATGTTCCCACTCCCCCTAGTAGACAGGATTGCCATGGAGCTGCCTTGCAATATAGACAAACAAAAAAAATGGGTATGTTTATACGTCAACATAGCTCAGAGCTTCACCTTGTGACAGTTTAGAACATACTTAACTAATGGGTCAGTACGTATTTTCAGAATAAATTAGTAAAATGTCCATATTTTTCAGTTCTACTTCTTTATTCGGAACTAAGAATCTCTTTATACGTAGTCTCCTGTGTTTTGTTCATCAGATATGAAAATACCCGAAAAAAATGGAATATGCTGTATCTTCTGCTAGTAACAAAGTTGCTATCCTTTCACGGCAGGAAATACGTGTGATAAAGCTTTTTTGTTTTTGTTTTTTTTGTCAGCTGCTTATATGAACAAGCCTCATAGCACTGGAGGCCCTCAGAATACACCAGCACTGGAAACTGGAGGTCACCCTTTTGTTGGTCCACAGCCTGCACTATCTACTCCTGTTTCTGAACTTTCTCGTATTTGTTCTCTTGTTGGAATGTCACAACCAGATTTCTCTTTTGTAAAAACACCACAGGTAAAGTTTGTTTTAAGGCTTATTTAAGGCTAAGTTCAAATTCTCAACTTTGTTTCCATTGTCCTTTATTAAATGTCTGGACTGAGCACTGAAATCCATCTAAAAATAAACCTTAGCTCCTTTAGTTCGCCCCCTCTTTTTTTTTTTTTTCAAAACAAACAATAAAACCCTTGTTTCCATCTCACAGTTTTTGTCTGCAATAGAAATTCCCTCAAAAATCTTATTTCATTTTTCTAGACTATGACAGTTTGTCACATAAAATTATCCAATGGATTATTGGTTCATGGACCACAGTGTCATTCTGAAGCTGAAGCAAAGGAGAAAGCTGCACTTTTTGCTTTACAGCGTTTGGTGAGGACAGCAAAGAATCTTATAAAATGTTTGTCTCTATTGCATTGGGTCTATTTGTAATCCATCATTTGCTTCTTTAAAGAGCTCTGTAGGAGTGAACTTCCCTTTGCCTCCACCTCCGCCTCCACCTGTGTTCCCAAATTATCAGCCACTGGGAGTTCCTGTACCACCCGGATCTATTCCTCCAGTCTTTACACAACCCCCCGGTAAGCATTTGACTAGTACACATTTCAAATACCGTCATGATTGCCTGTAGTTGTAATACTTCTTTATATGAGAGTGAGTGCATTCCAGAAAGCCCTATATTTGGTCTTCCTATATGTAGTTGTACATCTGAACTGCTTTGAAAAACAGTGCATGAACCTCTTCTCATCACTATGCAAATTAATTCAATACAGAAAATCACATATCTCCCAATTATTGTCTTTTTTCTTTTCCTCAATGATGTATTTGTCCATTTAGTGTTAGTTGTATTTTTTCCTTCAAAACATAGTAATCAGTTCAAAGCTGATAGTCCCACTCCAGGATGCAGAAGAAATCTCTTCCTTGATTTTTTTTGTTTTTTTTTTTTTAATTTGACATGGATTTATCCGTTTTCAAGTGTAGTTAATGGTTATCCAGCCATTAGTGATTTTGTTTGTTCAGAACCAACTTTCACTGAAGTGGTGCATCACAATCCTGCTGTACACTGCAAAACATTATCCTGATAAATAACAACACAAAATTGTTAAAAATCCTGGTGGTGTTTTTGGTTCTCATCTGTTTCGTATTTGATTCAAGCTCATGTAATTACTGCTAGTAATTAATGAGTCAGCACAATTGTAGTATCCTAGTAACCCACACAGCAGCTGCTACATCTTTCCTTCCCAGAGCTTCTCTATTGTTGACTTGTTCCAAAAGGATAGAATCATAGAATGTCTCGAGTTGGTAAGGACACACAAGGTTCATCGAGTCCAGCTCCTGGCTCCACGCAGGACCACCCAAAAATCAGACCATATGTCTGAGAGTGTTGTCCAAATGCTTCTTGAACTCCAGCAGGCTCGGTGCTGTGACCACTGCCCTGGGGAGCCTGTTTCAGTGCCCAGCAACCATCTCGATGAAGAACCTTTTCGTAATATCCAGCCTGAACTTACCCTGACTAGTACAATTCATTTGGCTAAGGATGCGAAGATCCAGACTTATGTGCACTCTGAAATGCAGACACGGTGACTTAGTGCTCTTACGAGTGCTGTCGTCTAGGTGTAGTTCTGTAAAAGCAGAACTGTTTGGTGGTTGGTTCATTGTGTTTTTTGTTTTTTTTTTCCTGAATAATAAATAAATACCTGTTTTCAAACAAGTATGAAGAAATTAAGGCCTTATTGGAAAGAGAATGTAGGCAAATGTCATTAGGGTAGTTTGAGTTTTGGGGTGTTGGTATGCTCTTTATGAGAAAAGAGAGCTAAAAGTTACTTATTTTCACAGCTAATATAATGCCTCCATCATCTCACATGTTTGGTCCAGTGTCCTGGGGAGCTCCAGTGCCTGTTCATGGCAAACATTATTATCCTGGTTCCTATCCAGGAAATGTGTCTCTTGCAGGAACTATACCAGTTGGTTCTCACAACCAGTTTATACCTCTGCAGGTAAGTTTGGCAGGTTTGTCTTAATATTCTACTATTG
>VXAL01008736.1:2876-13873 GCA_013399475.1 Chauna torquata
CAAGGCTTTTACCTGTGAAACAAAGTACAGTAGTTCTATGTTAGTTATTAGTGGACTTTTCCAACAAAAAAATCACCTGTGCTCTAAGCAAGTGCATTAATGATCTCAACATAGGTTTTCACTTTCTTTACAGGAGAAAGAGCTTGATTTTTTTTCTGTGATGTCCTGTATAAGTATTTTTCATCTACAGTTTACAGCCATTTTCACCCATACTTATGAACTTGGACTGAAGCGATGTACTTCACAGGTCTTGTAGCAATAATCTATGAGCATGGTTCTTAGAAGTATGTATCAAGTTGTAGTAAAACCACTAAGCTGTCAGACATATTTGACAGTTTCAAAAACTTCAGCAAAAAATCTTGTCTGGCAGGAAACGCTGGAAAACATGGAAATAAAATTTTTCGTTTCAACTTCAAACTTCTTTCTATAGTCTTGAAGAATTTATTACCTGTCTGCAGTGGCTGCAGCTTCCAATCATTATAATGAACATGTTTGGCTTTACTTACTGTTAACTGATAATGCAGTTCATTTTTCAGTTTTCTTGCTGCAGCAGCAATATTTTCAGTTCTCTGAGTGGGAGAGACTGTCTTGCCTTCCAGACTATTATTAATGTTATTAATTTCACAGATGCATATACATTTGAATTTTCTGTGTAGAGAAAAACAGAGGACTTGAAACAAGTATAAATGGACTCAGTTACTTATCTGGGGACTATTTCTGAAGGATCCTTCCACTGTAGAGCTTGTATTTTATATTTAAATGTGAAGGACAGGACTAGAAAAGATACTGCCAAAAGGCAAGTGAGAGGGAAGGGGACAAATGAAGGAAGAATATGGTTTGTTAGAGGATGTGTCTGTTCTGTCAGGATGAGTAATTGTAGCACTATGATTGAATAGCAGGTAGGACAAAAGTTACTACCAAAAAGAAAAACCTGTATGTTTCCTGGAAATTAACAACTAAGATAGAGCTTGACTGCAAATAGTCATTCGCTGAGATTTTCAGATACCCAGAGTTTTGAAAGAGATGAAGGGTACATATAGATCTTAGTAGCAGCTATAATGACCTATTTCTTGTACATCAAAATGTGAATGGAAATTAATATTCCCACTTACCCTATTTTAAGATCACTGACTGCTCCATTTCTTTAATATCATAAAAGCATCACAGAAAAATGAAACCTTATTGATACAGTCTCGCCTGAAGTATGTATAAATTGACTTTGCAGCATAAAATAATGTATGATACAGGCACTTTATGAAATCTAAGTAATTTTTTAAGTAGAGGTAATAAAAAACATTGACGTTTACTGTCCTGTATAACTGTATGTAGAGCAAATTTCTACTGATGTCTCATTTTCCATACCTTAAGCTGGTGTTTCATTATGTATGCTTATCAAAGGCCTATAATATGACTGCTATAAAAGTAACTATGCTAAAATTTTTGAGGGAAATACTGTACTGGGGAGATGGGAAATTTTTGTAGCTATTAGCTGGGCAAAAACACTTGAAATAAACAGGTCACTGATGAGAACACTGACAAACTGTACCACTACATTGTTAAGATTTGAATCAAGTAATGTCTTGCTCACTTTTTGTACAATAATCCCAGCATAAGTTTGGACAAAGTAACATCTTTAGAATTTTCCCTCTTGACTTACAACAAAATAGCAAACAGGCACAAAAAATTACTGCTGTTTCAGATTGAACTGCTTAGCATTTGTTCTTCAAGAAGAGTGAAGGAATGCAGACAGCAACCATGTGCTAGTTCTGGCGGAGGTGCTTATTTTGTTAGCTGTTCCGTAGGTGGCACTCCCCTCTCCAATACAGAGGTGCTGTAGCTTGAAAAATCAAATTTACTGCCCAAAAAATGGTGACCCTGATCTAACCTCCAGCGCAAGGACTCTTGTACTCTGCACCCCAAGCTGATACGCCACTGCACGTGCTTCTTAAAGAACTGTAACACACCTGCTTACAAATTAGTGTTCTAAAAGATTTCTAGATTTTCCTAAGCAATTGCCAGGAAAATTTGTATTAGGAGACAAAGCAACCAGCTTGGAACAGTTACTTAGCACTAGCACCCAGCTCCTGTGTTCTCTAGAGGTCGTATCACTTTGGTGTTCTGTGAAGAGAGACAGCCATATCATCCTTCTGTTTTAAGGAATAAACACTTAATAGTTTATTTAGATACGCAGAATATGTATCAGGTTGTTTTTGTTTTTCTTTTTTTTAACTGAAACTACGCCTCTGGAAGGTGATTATTCTTTAGCTGTGATGCTCAGGTATCAGAACACAATTAACAAGTTGATGCCAGAAAACTGCTAAAAACTTTACAGTTATGCACGTGCTTAATAAGTAAAGATATAAATCTAAAAAGATATGGAATTCCTCAAGCTAAAGCTCTGTTTTAAAGTGGAAACTATATGCTATTGGGAGTCTTGCACTGAGTTTATCTTTCCCTATTCCAAATCTTCATCAAAGCATCAAAAGAGGGAAAGGGCAAGTTGCAGTGAATCTCTGTCCTGAAGGCTAAGGAACATGCTCTTTGTTGTGCAGGTGAAGAAGCTGTTACAATCGAATTGCAGCTACTGATGTGTCTATGGCTATTTTAATTTGCTTTTTGTTTAACGCAAAAGTGAAACAGAACTTGATCTGAAAGTCCCTCTATTTAGTATAAGATGAAACAAGAATACATAAATACAAGAATACAGAGAATACATATCTATTAAACAGAAACAAGCAAAGAAAACATTAACAAGATTAAAAAATAAATCTACTTTAAACAAGTAAGAACAAATACTTGTGACTGTCAGTCTCACCTGTCTGCTTTCCAGGTCACTTCTGTTTCTTCTAGGTGCCAAAACAGCATGGAACGTACGCAAATGTTTGCCTGTGAAACTCAATAGGATTTAGGTTTGAGGTATGAGTACTATCAAACGCCTAGCAGAGTAGAATGTTCTTAAAGTTAGGCATTGTTTCAGTGATCAGCAGGATCAAATCCCTAATTATCACAGTAGGCTATGGTAGTCATTCAGAGTGACTCTAAATGAAGAGGCTGCACTTCATCCCCAGAATAAGCTGTCTAAGGCTGTAATGGATCTATCTTATGGTCAGGAAGAAACTAAACCTGTGTGAAAGTAACTGGCATTCATCAGCTTATATTGCTATTAATAGCATTTTTAAAAAACTACAAATATCCCAGTGGCTCACAAGGAAATTTTATTTTTTTTCCCCATACGTTAATAAGGAAAAAAGAACAGGCATGAGATTACAATACAGAAATGTTAGTTCAGTCTAGGTGGCAGCACAGCTTTTGCAGCGTGGCTGACCTTTAAGGAATGTGGTAGTCCAGAAAGCAGTGGAACCGCCTGCATTCTTGATTTGTTTCCTTCCTTGACCTCAACATACCTGTTCCTGACATTGGAGGTTAAAGAGCCTCGGATATCATGTTTTGTGTATTGTATTCCTTTTGTATGTGCAAGCTGCATAAAGGCATGATGACTGCTCTTTTTGGAAGCAGTAGGAGTAGAAATGGTTGCAATATTTTTGACTGATGTAAGAGCACAGTCCCAGGATAACTGCTCAGGATCTTCTTGCAGGAGTGAGACCTCTGTATGACTCGAGAAAAATGATGATGGTTCATAAATTTTTCCTTTTTCCTTCACTTTATCATTCATGATGTCAGCTCCATTTTTACCATTCTGCTCTGTTCCTTTAGCATCATGACTGCAGGAAGCAATCTCAGCTGAAGTACCACTGAGCATGTCCTGAAAGATAATGGCTTTCTTGTTCTTCCAAGAAGGGTCTGAAGTATCCTTGGGAGTGGCATCTTTCACAGGTGGAAGTACTTGTGAAGATTTTGAAGTCAAAGATTCAGAGCCATTTGGATCAGGCACATCAAGTGCCTGGGGTTTTATCACTTTATGCCTTACAGCTTCTGGATTCTTCACATCTTCTAGGTTCCACATACAGAATTCTTTTATTGGCAGGTTCTTCTTTTCACCTTGGCATGTTTGAAAAGAGTGTACTTTTTTGCTACGTATTTCTGTTTTAATGCCATATGTTGTATAACGACAGTTAGGCTTACTGGAATGGATTGAAATCCCTTCCTTTTCTGAAGGAGTATCAGCTATGGCATCTACACTTAACTTGCTTTCTGATTTTGATTGATTTCTTGTGGTCTTGACTTCTAGACCTGAACTTCTGTCAATAGATTGCAACATGTCTAAGCAAATCAGGCAATTGTTGGAAGTTTCGCTAGCCCTTGATTTCTTGACTTGTTTCTGCAGCTGAAAGCAGGCAAGTGGATCAGTTTTACCCCAGCCTTGCACCTGGTAATAGAGAAATGTTACATGTAAGACAATCCAGAGCATTGTGAGAAGAAAACTAGAAGAAATGGTCTTTGCTGATGTAAATGAATACTCATGCTATTTGAGTTTTCTTCTGAGTGCAAAATAACTTTTAATTCCTACCCAAGCCTATTCTGTTATGTTGCATATTTAAAGAACTCCTGAACTGAAAAAAAGGAACTGAGAGTTATCATAATCCTTCCGCACGGACTTTCAGTTTTACTCTCAGAGAGAACACATTAATTTAACCTCTGGTGTGTTTATTTGTGACGGGTCAACCCTGTTCACTCCTTCAGTGGCTTGGAGAAGTTTATGCATCTTTTCTTCACTATGCATGTAAAAGCGATTATAAAAAAAATTCCTAAACCTCTACAAAATTATTTCAAAGCAGCAACATTCTCTCTACTGCAAAATAAAATAAAATAGACCTCTTTGAGCAAATCAGAAACTAAGTTACGCCCATCTGCAGCGCGAGTTTCTCCGCGGGGTTAGGCACGCCGTAGCTGAACGATGTCCGAGCAGCCCGGATGCCCGCCTGACCGGGGGATCGGAGCCTTTTACCGGGCCCTGCTCCAGGCGGTGAAACGCGGACCTGAGGCGCGCCCGCTACCGACAGTGCGAAGCCTCGGCGGCAGAAGCAGAGGGCACGCCGCGGAAACGGCGGCGAAAACAAGAAGGCGCTTCTCGCGCTGCCATCCGAGGCGAGGGAGGTTCCCCGACCGCCGCCGCGGCACTTACGGCCTCCTCCCACCCGCCGCCCGGGGCCCGGCCCTCCTCGGCTGCNGCGGCGGCGGCGGCACCGCGGCCTCCAGCCCCGGGGGGCCGCTGGGCGGGCGCGGGGGAAATGGCGCCTCCCCTCCTTCCGCCGGCCGGCGAAGGGCCGGGTGCCCGTCAGGCGGCTTGTGGGGGATGGAGGAGGCCGGAGGCACGACCGCCTCCCCGCCGCTCAGACACCTAGCAAAAGCCAGGCCTCTCCGTGAGGAAGCCCCGCGGAACGAATGGCCGCGGGAGCACGGCCCTGGGACCGGGCCGCTGTCGATGAGCTCCTGCCGTCCCTTCCGAGTCAGTGTCCGCCGTGGGTGCTGTGATCTGCGTGGATGTGACTTACACCCCCTAGGTGGGTGCGGATAGCCGCATCTGGAAGCTGGCCTCCGGCCCGAGGCGGCGGGGAGGCGGCAGGTGGGGAAGGGCTCTGAAGCCTCATGACGGACGGGCGCCAGGAGCGGCAAACGGGAGAAATGACAGAACCGGGCGGCTTGAAAGGGGGGTTACAAAACAGCGCTGAAAGCACCCGAAGGAAGGAGAGAGCCCATACAGAGTCTTGAAAACATCAATAGGGAGTTGTGTGCGCGAGAAAAATGGATGTGAAATGACCAAAAAGGAGGAAATAAAAGAAAAACTGCGAGACAGATGAAGAAAAGAACAAATACAAAATGAGGAGACAAACTGATCTCACAATATAAAGAACCTAAATAATCTCTTCCACTGAATCACTGCCTGACCAACAGATCTTCAAATATTAAAAATATAAAAATTAAAATCAAGAATACGATAAGCATATTTTAATTTCTAAAATTAGCTAGCACTACTGAGACTATATGCAGTTTCTAGAAACAGTCCTGTGTTTATTTTATAGCATGGCATGAAGACTGAGTCACAAGCACTCTTACCAGGAGATGGGATTTGGGGACGTCCTGAAGTGCATTTATTCAGATATTTTCATGAAAACCTATGTTAAAGTTTTAGGACTGAAGGAGTCCTAGCCCTGCTAGTTGTTACTTAATCCTTGTTGAAAACATGCAATCCTTTTAAAATAAGCAGAACTATTTTTATAAGAAAAAATACTTTAAATGGAATGGTCTTTATCATCTTCTCCAAAAAACGATTTTTTTTTTTTTTTGCTTTTCCACCACAGTCTTAATTTAGCATATGCACTTTCCAAAGTCTTAAGCCAATCACTTAGAGTCAACAGAGGTGGTTAATGCTTAATTAATAAAATCGTGTGTGAGCTTTACCAAGACATACAGAGGCAGATTCACAAGGTCATGAACTGAGGTAAATTCTCAATGTTCTATTTTCTTGTTATTGTTACAGGTTTATTTGGATCTTGATACTTAAAGTATAAAAACAAACAAACAAACAAAAAAAAACCAAACCACAACCAACCACAAAGTAACTCTTCAAACTGCAACCTCTGTTTATCAGAATGTGCAGTCCTTTGGAAATCATTCACTAATCTCTGAGATCAAACATCCTTGACACAACTCAATGAATCACAAAGCTTGCATCTTTATAGACAAAGATTGCACATCCTGGTTAGGTGAAGATAATATTTGATATCAAAGATCAATATCATTGTTCTTTAACAGAATACTTGCATTTTTTGTACACAGCTCAGGCATATTACCCAATTCTGATCTGGCATTTCTTTGAGATTTGACTGAGATATTTTCTTGGGGAAAATTACAAGTCTGAGTTATTCATTAACATGAAATGGTATAGGGAGGTATTTTTTAAAACATATGCGTGCAGAACAAGTGGATCATGCAAGGCTTACAAACCGTCAATGTAAATATCAGTGTCAGATTCATGTAGTCATGTACAATTATTAAACTCTTGGGTGACACCTACATAGCTCATCAGCCTCAGAAGAGCTGCACAGATGTAAATGAGAGTAGGAGCTGACCTTTTGAATTCACGAACTGAGTCACAACTTCATCTCAAAAGCTGATGTAATCGTAATGCACTTCGCCTTTACATCCATTTTATCTCCCTACAATTCTCATTACTAAAAATAAACCTACTCTGGAAAGTTAAAGCGGACATGTGACAGTGGCCACTTTGGATAAGCCCCAGCACTGAGACACTCCTCCCTCTGTTAATGGTTCCATCGCAGTTCTGCTTAATGCTCCCCAGCACCAGCATCCGCTTTCTCCTACTTACCTGCAGTTGAGACAACAGATAAATGCAACAGAAGAAAGCTCCCAGCTCATTGCCTTCAGTGATTTGAATCAGTTTTGCCTTCTTCTCTCTGAATCGTCTAAATTGTAATAAAGAGAGGACCAAATTGTTTGGTTAGTTGGAAATTCTCAGGCATCAGACTGATTTTAAATGCAGTTTGGCACTGTGGAAATGTCAGGGTCACTCAGAGCAGTACAGGCAGAACAAGAGGCCGTCTAAAATTTTTTATGTCAGCTGGAAGATGCAGAGACGGGTCTACAAAAAGATAGTACAACAATGTTATTATGACAAAATTTTATTCTGTGATCATGCTATTTAAATCCAGAAAAGGAGACGAGGCTGTAGGAATGAAAACAATGCCTGATTGCTATTTCCTAAGTATATGGAGACTAATTGTAATGCAAGACCTTTTGCTTCTCTTACACTGTAATAGAGCAACTGTATAGCTCTAGAATTTACATGACAATCGATCTATTCCTGCTGGAACCTTCAACATTGTCTTGTCATAAAAATACTATTTTCCAGCGCAAAGACATTGGGTATTGCCTTAAATAGGCTAACTATGTCAGAACTAATTATTTCACTATCAGCTTGTTGTTGACATTGTTATTTAGAAAAGAGTGTTGGAAAATGTCCTTAATGTAGCTAGCGATACAAAGTAACAGACAGATTAGACTTTTAAACTTACATGTTCATAATTCTGTGAACTAAATTGAGATAGAGAGGGGGTGGTATATGGATGCCTACCACTGCATATATTAAGCCATAGTTTTTGTGTATGTGGTAGTGCTTGCTCACTTCTAAGAATTTAGGCATTTTATGTGTACAAATATTTACAGCAGGCAAAGCCGAAAGAATTTCCTGTTAGAAATGAAGGTGTCCGATACTTCCCATTACAAATTCTTACCACACTTTCCACACCACAGCACAAGGCAGCAGGCTATTTGAGGGAATGTCTATGTATGTTTGTTAAATTTCAGTGCCTGAAACTGTTTAATTTACCATGCCTTTCTTAAATTCATAGGATGAGCAAAGGTAGCCTAGTAACAGACACCTTCAGAAGTGAAAGATGTGGTGTTCCCACAGCTTCACCATTTGGAAGTGAGCAAAAGCGTAAAGAGAAAGCAGCACAACTCTCATGGTAGATTCAGCGTGACATGAAGGGAATGTTTACATCAAGCAAATAACAGTGAGAAATACTTCTACTGTGGATCCTGGTGGAGTTTACATAGTGATGGTGCTCAACAGAGACAAGGCTGAGGTGCCTGTGTGCCAGAACTTGAGGTGTCTGGGGGAAATTGCAGGGGAAAATTTGAGCACCTCCAGGATTAGCTGGTAAATTGATGTTTTGATGGTTTAGGTACCATTTAATTCTCATTTTTTAAAAGCCTGTAAAAAGCTTTCTTCAACTCTACTCCACAAGGATTATCTGTGAAGTTATTTACAGTGGGCATTCATTTATAATGAAGTCTCTTTCTACCCTTTCTTTTGAAAACAAAAAACAAAACAAAAACAAAAACCAGCAGTTTCACCTGATGATGATGAGAGCTGAACTCAACTGAAATTTCTGAAGTGTCCTCACTACATGAATCAGTGTATATGGGTGTCCATGTACATCTTGTGTTGCTTTGACCCGGCTAGTCCAAAGCTTGCCAAGTTTTTTTTTTTGCTTTCTTATCACAGTATTTTCTCATTTTTTATGCCAGTCTTTGGTTTACTAACTTTGGGGAATCTACATTTTCAACTCAGTTACGTGAGCTACAAAGCTTACAATCACCAGTGAAGAACGGAGTTGTTTTTTTTTCTGTTGTTCCATGAAATATTACCAAAGTTGTGCGAAGCAAACACAAGGCTTGAAAAAGCAAGAATATTACACAAGTTTATGATAAGAAGAAGTTAGGCAACTAAAATTACCAGAAGAGGGGAAGTTGAACAATAATTTTTTTTTTACTGTTGTGTAAAATACAGCAGAAGCTAAATTACCCCCAAAGTCCTGTTGCCAGTATCTACCACAAACATAACAAAAACTGACTGAAAACCCTTCCTATATAAAATCAGGTTTAAGCCACTTTAATTTATTAGTTCTAATAGTTTCACAGTAGCTTAAAAATGCAAAGACTTTACATATTAATGTAACAAACAAAGTTCTTACTGTTTAGTGGTTTTAAAGTGAAATTAACATTAGCAAAAAAAAGTGTCAGTTCAAGTGTTTTCATTATGACAGACAAATTACTAAAAATCATTTTAAAGGATGTAGCCTTAAAGCCTGTTTCAACAATTATTTGGGTCAGTTCTTTTTCTCCCCTAAATTAATATAGGGGAGAAAAATTAATAGAAAATATTAATATAATAGATGAAAACCAAACATGAGTTCACGTTTTCTTCAAATGCTCATTTTTGCGAGGGAGGCATGGAAAAGTGGCATAATGAATCCTTCCCATAATATGAGTTAAAGGACATGTAAGACAATTTTAAGATCCTGAGCTAGTGAATTCAGAGGTAATCCTTTATGTTATTACTATTTGACTTTTCAAAAATTGTGATCATCATTTCAGAGAATGACACGACATATCATCAGGAAGTATAACGGTGTCAAATTTAACACTGCTGGGCATATTTTTTCATTCCCTACTTATGAACCACGTGTCATTAAAAAGATTTGGAACCCACTGGAAATAACCTAGGAATTATTCTCATACTTACCAAGAAAGGAATTAAAGCTGATAGTTCTAATATGAGACAACAGAAAGCTTTTCCCAGTGTTCTGACACCTTGTTGTTTTTTTTTTAAACTCTTGGTCCTTATCAGGTTCACTTGTCCCATTATTAATCTCATCAGCTGTGTTTCCGCTGCCTAGACTTGCGAAGAAACACCAAGTGCTGCAGATAAAATGATGAAGGTGTAAAGGCTCCTGCTCAGAAGTTAAATGAGAATCACATGTCAACACAGTTCAGACTCAGTCTTTGGCAGGATGGCAGGATCATTGTTTTTAATGCAATTTACTAATTAAAAATGAGCACCAGATTACTGAAAGACTGGAATGAAGTGGCTTGCTAAACTGGTATTTTAGATCCTTGAACTGGCGGCACCAGGTCTGGTTTTCATTAAGGATAATTCATTTGAATATTGTTCGGCAATTATTAAATCATCGTCTCAAAAGAACAACACTGTTGTAGGTTTCATAATCAGCCCTCCGTGTGTCAGGCTAGAGCTGTTCTTACTACAGATGGAAATCTGCAGCAGGGCTGAGGCAGGTGTATTTTATTCAGCAGATGTACCATAAACGCATTATAGCGGATTAGCTGGATTTCTTCCTTTAAATGTACACTGCGAGATCCAACTTGCAAGGCAGCTGTTTCTTATCGGCCCGTTTAATCTCCCACAGCCCAGCTTTGCTTCTTCCTTTTAGGAGCTATTTCTGTAACAGATCGGACGGGGAAGAGCACCGCAATGAATTCTAACGCTTCCACCGGGGAATCCCTCCCGCCTCCTCCTGCTGGATGAGATCCTCGAGGAAAGACCCAGAACGCAGCGCGGAGGAGGGCAGGCAGAGCGGGGGCGGCCGCAGAGCCGGGGCGGGGGGGCGGCGGCCGGGGCTGGAACCGGGGAAGGCGGCGAGGGGGACGCCGAGGCGATGGGGAAGGAAGGATGACTCGCGGCGCAGTTCGCCGCCCGGCGCCGGCACGTAGCG
>VXAL01008736.1:23458-34871 GCA_013399475.1 Chauna torquata
ACTTGGGAGCTTGGTAAAACTTTAGACTGTCGATGTGCATCCTTCTCCCTGGCCAAATGCCTTACCTTGACAGCCTATTTTAGAGATGCTGCAGGAACGAGGAAGAGTGGATTGTGAGAGAAGAAATGAGGGGTACAATAAAATGAGGTTCAAGTGACTTCTTGTTACATACAGTTCTGTGAGGAGTGGTTTATGAACATTGTCACTATTGTTAGTATTTTTTCTGATCTTGAAGTTGACCTGGGGAATTAAATGGCACTGAAGCTGAGTCTCTGCTGTACCTTTTGGACAAGCAGCTGAGCTAGAAAAACAGGCTGACCTCATTTCCCCATCCTTACCTTTCCACTGCACCATCTCTAACATTTTGAGTGCCACCGTGTGGTGAAATTGTACAATTGTTTTTTTTTTTAATTTAAATCAGCATGCCACCATTTGACAACCTGGAACATTCCATCCACTGGTGAACTTTTGTTAGTAGTGAATTAGGCACTAGTCTTACTTTTTCCTTTTCTTCTCCAAAATAAGCCATGCAGGTGGTGAAATTTCCTTTGTCTCTTGCTGTGTGATGTCTCCCAGCATCACAACAGAAGAGCATCACATTTCTCAGCTGAAGAGCTGAGGGTCACCTGGATTGATTTAGTGGTGCAGTTCTGTTTATTCATGTGACCAGGCTGACACGAAGATAGATGTTATGTCCTTTACATGTCAGCTTGGCATATTAAAAATTCTGTGATGGACCCATTACTACAAAAAGATTGCAAGTTCCTTATCTGTCAGTACAAAGAAAAGGCAAAGAGGCTCCTGATCCATAGGACATCAATTCTCTGGAGACACCAGTTAAGGGGAACATTAAAAACAGATCTGCCACACTCCTAATCTCATCATCAGAGCTGCTTAGGTAATTGTCTTACTGCTAATTTAATGACAGTGAAGTTGACATTGTCCTTATTTCACGTTCACAACAGTTGCCTGACAAATTAGAATATTTTCATACAAACGTGTTTCCAATACTTAGTATGCTAGATGTAATATTAATCTATTCAATATATCAGCTTTATTACTAAAATTAGATGGTGGCTCACTAGTTGTGTACAATGGTAGTTTAACACAGCCGCGTAACATTGCCTAAAGAAAAATCATGATGTACAATCCACACAGACATGGCAGTACTGGAATGTCACCACCTCAAAACAATGAGTATTATTATTTATGTGGTTTTGTTCTTTTAGCTTGATACCATTGATTAGCTTTTTCCCTCTGATCAGAATAACAATTACATGATTTGCATTTATATACGTGATGGGTCATGATTCATAGGGAGAGGCAGCAACTCATTGGTTGAAAAAAAGGCAAAATTTTAGGTAAGCAATCTTTTCAGGACTGCTGTTGATAAAAATCTTCAAAACTAAATATGGATTGAAAAAAAATAGCTCCAAGTTTAGCTTATATTATTCAGTTAGATAATCTGCGAGATAAAGGGGTTGTTATCTGTGAAACAGAAATGAAGTGTTGGCAAGAGGAAAAGTGATGATATAATTAACCCCTGTGATAGAGACACATATGATTATTGGTTGTGGGAAAAGTACAGAAATTATGATTCCCCATAAAAGTAATCTCTCTACTGAGTCTATAATGTTTAGCATCCAGTACTTAAGAGTGTTAAGGTCTCAAGCACAGGATCAAAACTTAAGAGGCCACAGATAAAGCAGTTATTTTGTAAAAAATCATCTCCTTTATTCATTTTCTATAGGAACACACTACTAAGCATGTTTAATTTTTTTCCCCAATTTATACAGCATTTGGAATTGTGTCAGTCCAAAACTAAAACACATGCGCTCCATTTTATTTTGATGAAAGGCATTCATTACAGATTGATGTTGGCAAACTTTGCATTTATGGTGTTGGAGTCTGGCTCCAACCAGTGCACACTGGTCTGGCTGAAGCTTCCTCCTGATGATGAATGTAGCAAGGTTGTGGGGTTATTTGAAAGCTAGGAACATTGCTTGGGTAGTATGCATCAAACAAGGGACAACGGATCCTTTTGGCAGCATAATTCAGGTCAGGTAGCTGAGTAGATTATAGCAAAATACAAAAATATTTGCTTCTGTAGATGTCCTTTAGCCTAAATGGTTGCAGAATACCTAAGCACTCAGAATAAACCACACAGAAAAGCACCTAAATATCATTGCTCATCTTTTTAGAGGAATTGGGAGATTTATTAAATCACTGTAAGGTCATACAAATCCCTAAAAGAACTGAGGATAGAGAGGTTCCTGGTCTTCCTCTTTAAGCAAAAGAACATCCATTTTCCAACTGCACACCATAAAAGACAGGTTGAACTCTATTTCAAACAGCTTCTCCAGAAAGTTGTCACTTATCCATGTTCATGTGTAGGCATATTAGCAGCTACTTTCTAGTGTAAAGTTGAAAAATATAAGGGTGGAAGAAATTATCAAATTGGAACAGTTTCATGCATTCCTATCTTTGTTTGCCAGCACTTCGTTTTGAAATAAACTTTCCCTTTGGAAGGTGTACAGGGAAGTTGAAGACCTAACCTGTCATCAGGGAGTCTAGCACAGGCAAGGATGAAGCTCCCAGCTCTGTAGGCCCGGACTGCACGACTGCGCCACGAATATTGCATGATTCTGTGAATAATGCATAAGTACTGACAGTTTTTAAAGCATTTACGCTAGGTTTACTGGAGACTTCCATTTATCAACCACTGCCATGTTAGAACTGCTGTGGAACAACTCTCTTTCCTCTTAGTCATCTTACAGTTTAACTTATACAGAGAAGACAGTTTCATCTTATATCCGCTGTGGTCTCTCTCCTGCCAGGGCTTTCATCTGTGACTTGTATAGCAAAAACTAGCTCCTAGGATTTCAAAACATGTAACAAACAACAACAACAAAAAGGAAAAAAAAAACCCACTGATTACTTTGACATCCCTTCAGATCTTAAAAGAAAGCCCTACAATTTTGTACATTAGGAATTTTGACAAAGAGGTTTTTGTATAACCTACCATGTGTTTCAGTCCTTTAGAAGGGCTGTGCTCTTGAAAGTAACTTCCAAAGGAACAGGAATTCTGCCTTTGGTACCTTATATGGATTAAGCATCCCCCTGCTTCCTGTTAGATTAATTTAAAGGTACTTGGTTTTCTCTCCTGTTTTGCGCTTAGCTTATAATCACCATTTTAAAATTGCAGAAGAAAGTTGTAGTTCAAACCTCTACTGTACTATTATGTTTTCCTAAAATACAGGTCTGTACAACTCAAACTTACCTTTAGATGTCACATCAACTTTGAGTGCACATTTATGGATTCATTAAATATTAAGTCTAATGGAATCAGATGCTTTAGTTTACTGGTTTGCAAAATGAAAGTTTTAGTCTCATTCCTTTTATGTTCTTGTTACAGCAGTGCACCCACTTGATCTTAAAGACAGACACAACTACGTTATATGTCAAACTATTACTGATCACACAATTTTCAAAAAGTATTTACTCTTCTGAAATCACCACAATTGCTTGGCACAAGACGTAGAATTCCTTAATTACTTATGATAGTTTACTTAGTCCAGACAAAAATAAACATGGCCTAAACAAGCCACTGAAGAACCTTGCTAAATGATCGGTGCATAAGTTTTGCATAGCAAGAAAGCACAGTAAATCAGAAAACAAGGACCATACCTTTGCAAAGGCAGAACTATTTGATTACAGAATTTATTAATCTTTTAAGATCTCCTTCTTCATTTTACTATGTAAAGAAGTAAAAAAAAAAATCATGCAAAGAGGTAGTTGATATAGCTTCTCTTTTGGTATCATCTTTGCAACTATAATTAGGAACAAAATATTAGGAGGTTAGGGAGGCACCTTTTTTTTTTGCATCCTGAAGTTACACAAATCAAGACAATCTAGAATAAAAATCCCTTGCAGGTATGTATACGTATAACATTTTATCACTGCAATTATTTATGGTCTGCATGTGTGAATATAAGGCATATTTTTCAGGTTGCCAAAACTGGATATTCTCTACTTTACTGAGTGATGACAAACTACATTGAAATATTTTATATGGGTTTATTTCATTATTCCAGCTCAGTCCTCAATGGATTTTATGTATTTCTCATAGGCATCTTCATTCATCAGTTCATCAAGTTCAACAGGGTTTTCCACAGTCATCTTGATAAGCCAACCTGGAGTTAGGAAATTAAAAAGAAAAACAGTTGCTACTATCCTACAACAAAGATTCATTCATGTTACTTCCTTAGCAAAGTACTCCCACTAGGAATACAAGCTCTGTAACACTGTTAGAATCAGCAGGACTTCCTGTGCAGCAAAATAGTGTTTCAATACTTTTAAGAACAAACAACCTGAAGTGGCCTTTTGAGTCAGATCAGTTATCTAATTTAGTACTGTCTCTGACAGTGGTGTTAAGGAGAGACTGTCTAGGAAGAGTACCCAGGATCATGAGTTGTTACAGGATGAAAAAAGATAAATGCAATCAAGGGAAAGAGATTTAAATTCAATCACAGTCTATGTCTGAAAATAACACATCAAAAAGAAGTTGTCAACAAAGACAAGACTACAATAGTATTTTTTATGCTAGAAATTTTATTGGGCTTGAACTACATTCAATATATTCCATTTTAAGCCTCCATACCATTAAACTAGAAGAACTGGGAATCATAGACCTATTTGTGATAGCAAGCAACACTGGCAGGATCCAGGTGGTATTCTTTATTGAAAGATAAAAAACAATGACATCTTACCATCTTGATAACAAGATTTATTGACGAGCCCTGGATTATCTGCAAGGGCAGCATTAATGTCAGTCACTTCTCCTGTGAGAGGAGAGTAGAGTTCACTAGCAGCTTTCACACTTTCCAGAGCTCCAAACTCATCTGAAACAGAACATGATCTGATACTTTTAAGAGGAATACACAAAGCAATTTAGTTGCAGTCGGACATTCTAGTGATGACCTAGCAGTAAAGAATTGCCTTTATGTTCAGCAAGGAAAACTATCAAACCTTATGACAATGATGAGCAGTACTAAATTTGATGTTTATGCTCCTCAATTATTGTGGGGAACTTGCATAACACTGGCTAGCTGGCTACTAGAGAAGGAATGGAAATTTCTTATATTGGGCTAATCCTTTGGCTAAAGCCCTACAGCATGATATGACACAGGGTGAGATGGAACCACATCCAACTATTGCTGCAAGATGTCTAAATAAGCCTTCTAGCCACAATTTAGACCTTTTTATGCATAATTTGGTTACAAAATAGCCACAGTTTCAGGAGTCTCACTTCTTCTTCAGAAACACCATCAACTGTTACATTTGCACTCACTGGAAAACACTCATTAGTATTCAGAAGCACCACACTGGAACCACCCAGCTGCTCTTCCCTTTTTTCTATTTCATATGGAAACAGCGCCTGGAGCAAAGTTAGCCAGAGTAGCTCTAAACCATAAAGAAACAAAACAGAGGCTAGAAGAACATGGAGCTGTCACAAAAGCAGACAGGCATCAGCACAGGGAGTCAGAGAACAGCCTGTTCTGGGAAAACTTGGAATTAGAGTAATGCTCGAACTGGTAGAAAAGAGAAGTAAATGGAAGTGAAATTCCTTCAGATAAATCAAAACTATAAGTTGGTTAATTAAAACTCAAAACAGAAAACTTCTGTTGAACATTCACCATTCAATGTGATGTAATAGGTTTGGCCTGAACAGCTCAATACAGACATATTACTCAAGAAGGATGGGAAAAGAAAGGCCTGCTACTCTACCTCAGTAACTTTACACTCTTGTTCCGCAATGTCTGAAGCTAACAGAATCTTCTCATATACTAGCGAGACAGTGCTCTGTGCAAATACAGGGATAGGCTTTTCCTTTCTACCTGTTAATAGTCACTCTTTAACACGGAAAATTTTGTAACTGAATGATTAAGAATTTATCAGTTTGTAAGTTGCTAATGATACAGCTGATATGCAGAAATCACTGAGTGTATATTCATAGGAAAATTAGAGTTTGATATCAGTTAAATCTGAGTGTTTCACAACCTGTAACTCATGAAATACGTAACTGCAAAGCCACAAGTAAGCCAGCCTGAACACTAGCAAGTCCAAATCAAAGCGTGTGTTTTAAAGCAGAGTATAGACAAAATTATTACAAAAGTATATCTAAAATGTTTGATTTTTAAATAAAGGTCTTCACAGTTTGAAAAACAGATACTTTCTGCTATCATGCATGGTATGCCAGTGAGAATTTTAAACGAAGGCTGTTGTCTCTGTTTATAGAAATACTTGAATTTATTTTGCATTCACAAGATGTGTAATGGTATCAATGAACGTAAAGATTACTTGATTAAAATTCAACTTTGAAAAAGGGAGAGTAGGATGAGTAGAATAATTACATCATTAGAAACTAGGACTGAAACTTACCGTGTTTATTCAATTTTGTCCCAATTTCTGGAAGACTACAATAAACAACGTCTCCTAATGCTTCCTTAAAAGAGAAACAAATGCATCAAAGCATACATTAAAGAAACTATAGGTAGAAAGATCTGATACAGTAACTCTAGAACCAATGTAAAAAAGTCATCTCCTTCTCTAAATATATATATTAGTTAAGGATTGCATATTTTTCACTTTTTCTTTTTAAAACATTTAAGATGAAAAAAATGTTAAGCGACCCAATTGACAAATTATTTTTTATCTATTACAGTGTTAATAACCCTCAGGCTGAGTTACAAGGCTTATATACAGATTTCTTCAGGCAGAATGAGAAAGAACACCTGCTTATCTTCTCAACACCAGCTAGCACAACAACGGGTTTAAAGGACAAAGTTCCCAAAGATTTTAGGGAATTACCATTTTGGCACAAGGCACAGAGAATTTTCTTCTAGTGTAATTTGAAAGCAAAAGCAGTGATTCCTCCCCAGTAACAGGGACAACTAGACAGCTGTAAGCATACAGTTTGTCCTCACCAACTGAATGAGGAGCCTTATCACCATAAGAATCAGCTCAACTGGAATGGGCTTGTACCTCCTCAGTGACAAATGTACCCTATCTCACAAAAACCTAGGGACCTTATAGAGTAGTAGTGTTATTTACAGAAGACAGATTACAGGAAATGCTGCTTATCCTAAGGAACCCTAATTCCACTTCACTGAGAGCTTCTCATACTAGATTTTCTGAAATTTCACATATAGTAAATCTCTGTCCTGAATTTGCCTATGACTATTCCAAGTCAAGTGCTTATACCAGAACAAAACAAAAAATCCAAAGGGATCCGCCCACCCCTGCTATTTTAGAATGAGAAATATATGCTGTGTTATACTTCTATTCACAATTGTTCTTTAGCCAGAAGAATTGCACCACATTCATGTTCAAGTGGAATTTGACCTAAAAAGTGCATAGTAGCCTTTTAACATAGCCACATATTCCTAAGGCCTATAAGAACTGAAGTAATAAAAGAGGTTTTAAATTCAGCTGAACCATTAAGTTTCTAATCACATTCAGCTCTCCATAGGCTTGATCCAAAGTGATTAAGAATTTATCAGAATGCTGAAACAGCATTCACTTTTCAAACAATGTGATAGTTCCAAGTACAAAAATCTCTTCTGTATATATAGCATATGCAATTACAACAATTAAAAAAAAACAGTCATTATCCAAAGAGCAAGGACAAGAGCAGGTCTGTGCAAGTAACTATTACTGATGTGGGTAGGGAAGGAGAGGGGGGTGATCAATACCTGTGCAAAATTGCTGATTCCTACTGTTCCAATGCCATTTTCAACTGATACCCATTCATGCTTGTCTGTGAATTTGCGTGCTAAAATGAAACAAACTTGATATTTCAGAAATAAGTAGCATGTTGCTTGCTTAAATACAATACATTAAAGGTATAAACCCTGCTGTTTTATATTGTTCTCCCTCTTAANTCAAAACAGCTAATACAATTTACAGAAGCATTTTATTCTGCTCATGACATGCTTAGTGGCACAACAGAAGCTCACTAGGGGGGTTCTGCCTGACAGTATTACTAGTTCCTATGCAATCATCTAGAGACTGATGAACGGCAGGAATAAAGGAATAGTTCTAGCAGAAATATAAAATATAAATCCAAAGCATGTATGTGTACTTTACTCACAGTTATGCTTTTCTATGATAGCTTAGGATATTTTCAAGCATATTTAGTGCTTATTTCTGCCAACAATTTTACTATTCCTCTGAAGGCCAGTGTAAATGACATGTTAGAAACAGCGTCAGCATTATAGCATCCCATTCAAAGTACTTAAATAGAGCCATCAGTTGAAGCGAAGCTGCAATCTAGATAGTTTAAGTGGCTGATTCCCTTCTGTCCCCCGACATTTCCTATACAGTCTATTTCTCCCATTTAATGTTGCCACAGATCTATGTAAAATTAAGCACAATTAGCGTAGGTCAAATTAATAAGGCCATTCAAACAGGTAAATGTTACTTAAGAGAACTTGCTGTTAATACTTTTACTATTAGAACAACACAGTAGTTATTCGGAATAGTTTTAAAATACACGTATTTAAGACCCTGTTAAATCTTTTCACAGCAATCTTACAATTCTGCATATATTTTAGATCTGTAAGATTCAAGGCTGCTCATATTAACTTTTGCTAGAAGTAGTTCTTTTTCTAAAGACATATGGAAAATCTTCAAAAGTAATTGAAACATTTTTTCTTCCTAACATTTCACCCAGAACCCTTCTTATTCTGAGAGTTTTCAGCCTGCTTTACCCTTTTTCTCACATCCAGCTATTCCCCAGATATTTTTTCTTTCCTTTTTTCAGTTTCTTGTTAGTGTTCACTTATAGCACTGGTCCAATTAAACAGGGGATATTCCAGAAGTTGGGGAAGATAGCTTCTTAACAGAGCTTCCTGGGAGATTAGCACCAGAGTAGTGCAGCTGGACCTTTGAGTCCAAAATTCTCTTCTTGGGCTCGTCTTCTAGGTTGGGCTCCTTATGCCTCCTGAAGAAATTCAGCTTTCACAAAGCCTTGTTTATTTTCTAAGCTTGTACACGAAGGAAAGCAGAAGTTCTCATTTAGATCTGCTAAAATCCTTACACTAAGTAATGCTTTAAGCTGTTTCAGTTGTAGTGATCCACTGACTAGGTCGGAGCACATGTAAGTCTCAGATAAAATGGTTTGTCTTTTACAATGGCTCAAGATTTATATGTATTTTTATTTATTGTGGTAGCACAGTATACATTTTTTGTAATTAGAGCATACCAAATATTTTGAGTAAAACGCAAATATAAGAGATTTTTTCCATGCAGTATCACTCAAAAAAGAAAAAAATAAACCAACAGAATTTCAGCTAGCATTATTTATATCTACATAAATCTCTCAGGACATGCTCTAATGAACAGAAGAAACTAAATGTCTTTTAAATCAATTTAGGTCAATACATTAAACCCATAGGTAATAGGAATTTCATTGGAAATGAGTAATGAACCATGAGAACAGAGAACATGACAGAACCTCAAGCCGTCACAGAGAAACCTGCCAATATATTTTTGTGTAGGATGAGAACACTATAGAATTTGTTTAAAAGGCAAGATTAAAAACCAAAACAAACAGAAAAAAACAGAAGATGTCCATGATCAATTTGAAACAGCAGTAACATGTTCTCAACAGTTAGAAGAGCACATATGCTTCTTGTAGGACATTTTTAAAAAGTGAAAAATGAAAAATTCTAACCATGTAGCAAAACCCACTGTAAATAAAGTCCAGGTCAAATTAGAAAGAGTTAATAAGTAATCTCAAAATTTGAACTTTGAGCTTACGTGATCAGCACATTAAATAAATCAGAATAAATGAATATGAGATGTCAAGGCACACCAAATTTCTTCTGTGAGTATTCTTTTTCAGAAGAGCAGCTAAATTTACTCTTGCTTCGTTCATTTCAACATGACTTTGGTTTCAGCTTAACAGCACATTCTAAATTCAGACCTTTGTTTAGTTTATCCTGCCTCTATTAAATATTTCATAAATATATACCTGAAGAGTGAAGGAAAACTCACACCTCCACAAACAGGCATACAAAATTTTTCCTCTCTGCCTAAAACAAAAGCATAATTTATGTTATTTCTTCAAGTTGTATCTATAGAAAGCAATGGGTATATTAATTAGAATAGCGAAAAAAAGCTTAGCTCTTGACTCATTTAAGTTGCAAATAATGACTAATAAATATTATTTCTTTTGCTTGCAGCAGGCAGCAGTTAAACAGCTAGGATGTAAGGCTGTATGGAAGAAAATTTATGACCTGTTCTTAGTGGCAGTCATTACTTCTGCAGCATATTCTCTTACTTGCTCTGCACTTCTGTTGTCTAGAGTACCACAGAACCTGCTTTTCAGACTTCTGTGGCTAACTTCCATTCAAAGACAGTTTCCACAGCAGCAGATGCTGTCAGAAGTAACTACATAAATCCAAGCGGAAAAGTACACGACGCAGCAGGGCAGAAGCCCACCTTCTGCCTTACTGCTCCCGCGGCTGCACCGCACAGGCACTGCTCACACCAGTCCAAGCTTCTTCAACGTGCACAGGCCCAGGGGCCTGAAATTTGGCTCGGATTTCCTGGCAGCCTGCACCAGTCTGACCGCCGGGCTGCTGCAGGCCTGTCCTCCCCAAACACGCCTTTTTGCCCCTTTTTCATTCTGCTGTTGGCGCTGCTTGGATCTACCGAGAAGCTGCGTGAGAAAGGAGAGGCACCCGCGTGCTTGTCAGGCCCGCTGCCCGCTCTGGGAAGCCTCCGGCTGGGCCAGGAGGGGACGGGGACACTTTGCTGAAAGCCGCAGCACGGCGAGGAGCTTCAACAGCTCCCTGTCAGCTGAGGGCGGTGGACCAGCTGCTCGGGGGACGAGGAGCCAGAAGAGCATCAGCACCGGGGCAAGGGACGGGTGAAACCCGCGCTGCCGAAGCCAGGGCAGAGCAGTAACTGCCCCCTCCGGCAGCTGTAAGCCCTCCGCGGCTCCGGCCATCTTGTGAGGCTCGCACCCAGGCACCCCTGTACCGCCTGCAGGTCTAGATGAGCCATCCGAGCTCGCACAGACCAGAGCAGCTCGCCAGAAGCTGCAGCATCCCGCCCCGGTCAGTTTCGCTCTTCCTCTCCGCGCAAGGCAGCTAAAATACATTAAATGCCTCAACGCGAAGCACTGCTGCGCACAAAGCTCTGCCAGTCCCAGCCGGCTTCGCAGGCCGGTATTTAAACTTCCACACGGCGCTGCCCACGGGACGGATCAGTCACTCCGGACCTCATCTCCTGCCGCAGACGGGCAGGTGCAGTAACTGGGGCGGTCACTAGCGCAGCCCGCCGCTGCCCTGCCCCGGCCCAGCCTGGGCGGCCCGCCGCGCCGGCGGTGCCCCCGCTGCCCGCC
>VXAL01008736.1:34966-88871 GCA_013399475.1 Chauna torquata
CCCTCCGGGGGGCGGCGCCGCGCGGAGCTCCCGCCTCGCGGCGGCGGGGCGGCCGCTGGAGCCCCTCAGCGGGCGTGGCAGCCATTTCGTTGCGGCGCGGCTGCTGGCAGGGGTTAAAAGCAGGAAGGCGGCGAGGAGGAGCCGTTTGGCAGCGAGGAGCGGAGCTGCTTCAGCCTCCGCGCGTGCCCTACCCCCAGCCTAGTGCTCTGCCCCTTGTGGGCTGGAGGAGGAAGCCGGTGTAGCCCTAGGGACGTGCAGCGAAACCGTGTGAGGAGAATTAACGGCGCCGGTGGGCCCGCTCCTCCCGCGAGGAGGCTGGAAGCGCAGGTGGGCGACTGGGCCGCCATCTTCTGGGGGTGCGCGCTTGACAAAAAGCGAGCCGCTTGAGCCAAACAGTGCAACAAATGCTCAGTGTTTATTAAGTACAGCTGCCAGGTCTACAGTAAGGACGCACGGGACACTTTATTTTACATTTTATGTAACTTTTTTAGCTAGTACTTCATGATAACATCAATTGGCAACAGTTTTGTGTTGAAGGCTACAGCATTTTAGTCAGAAGCATGATAACCTAAGTCTAGCCACTGCAGCTGACACTGAAAAAGTGAAATCTTTTGCCCACAAGCAAAGCAGCTCTTTGTTATGGTTATCAACTAATTGCTGATAGGTTACTTCAGCTGATCATTACTGGCTGTCTTTTCTTCCTTCTTGCATTTAATCCCAAAGAAACTGAAAATTTTCATTAGCATTAGATCCACAATCTCTTCCTCTTCTGAAGCCTAAAATAATGACAAGAAATAAGTTGCTAGGCCGGGAAGACCAGAAGCAGATACAGCCTCTGCTGAAGCTAGAGAAAATTGAAAGTCTGTACTTGATGCCAAATAACTCATTTTTTACCCTAAGCAGAGCAAAAATAGCTACTGAAGGAAAACATTATGCAAATATGTTTATTAAAGACAGAAGTCCCAGGTAGCCTGAGGGTGCATACATTACAGAAGAAATTTTGGCTCTGTCAAAGCCCATGGAAATCTTGCTTACTGGAGCCTGGAGTTCACTGCCTGGCTACCATGCAGATAGTGGTATGCACATCTAGCCACCCACTATTTCTAGATGAAGTAAATGAGAAAAGCTAAATATATCTTGCTTTCTGTTAACCATATTTTTTCTTCTCCATTGAATTCATATAAAATGTTGAGGAATTTGGGACAGTACTGTAGTACTCGCTTGGATTTCACACCATGCTGCCAACACCTTGAATGGATCAGGCACTCATTGACATTGTTAAAAGGAGCTGTAACGTCCTCAAGTCAGTAGCTGTTTTAGTACTGATTTCAATGGAGCTGGGGCAGAAGTCTAAAACTTTTTTACTGGGTTTAGTATGTGAGCAGAAGGCTAGAAATATGATCTTGTACTAAATCTGAACAGAGACTCGTCTGAACAGGAAAGAACAGTGTAATTCTGGAAAATCTGAAGTGTGCTTTATGAGTAAATGTTGACTTCTTAAAAGTAGGATTGAGTTTACATGGGTTTCATCAGGTGGTAGAATACCTAAATCATGACTAAGCACTACACAATAAATGATAAAGAACAGCAGAAGAGCTTAGATAAACACACCTGGTAGTGCTTCTGCTCCTCACTGAAAGCAACCAGAATCACTGAAATGAAGAGATTCAGCACCACAAATGTCATGAAAATGATGCAGGATCCAATTAAGAAGGAGCCTAAAATTGGATTGTAGTCCAAGATCTGTAGTATTAATAAGGTAAGACATCACATTTTGATTTTTTAAAAGAGCATATATATACAAGCAGTTAACACAGAATAAGGAGTTTATCTCTTTGAAAATCCTTGTGACTAATAACTTATGCTATATACATATCATATAGATATAATTTTTCTCCTTTAGTCACTTTAATACTTTGATACAATATAGTTCAAAGATGATGGAATATTTTATATATGTGATATGTGGATATGGGAAATCTTTTTTTAAAGTATTTGCATTTGAATGTAATGGTATGAAAGTTTCATGTGATGTGAATTGACAAGCCTGGAGATTTGTTTATCTGCATAAATAACAGCTGAAGCTCCATCATGGCCCAGCTGTGAAAGTATAGATGAAATCTCTGTATGAAGCCCAGTCAGACTGTCCTGGACACATCAAGGAAGGGTTGTGTAGAAATTCAAAAACCTAATTTTGATGTAAGCTATAACATAGGAATCTATTTTTGTGATTAACAACTTGAGTGGGTTGTAGAGCTGAAAATGTTATGCCCAGTTACTGATCTCCAAAGCTACCCGTACCCTATTGGATTCATGGTCTAAAAAGATCCACCAGGGAGGACTTCACGGTCAGACGTCTGAGTTTAACCCACAGAGAGTCATTCAAAGGATACTGTAATATTTGCAAACTTCATGAAAAAGTCAAGAACAATAAAAAAAAATGTAACAAAGTTCCCTTGTGGAAGGTCTTGTCTTTCCTGAGAAGCTGATGGGTGTGTGTTTGTGTTCAGAACAAATGCAAGGGCATCACTCACATCTCTCTCTGTAGCTTTCTAACGAAATTATCTCAAAACTTTTCCTGTAGTCAGTAAGTAACATATCTAGTTAAAGTGTAAGCAGCTTTCTCAATGAAATGTTCATTATGAATCTCCTGATGTTCAGAGTGGGATGTGAGATATATTTCACCCTTTTTCTTGTGTTGGTAAGTAAAGGTGGCTGTTTTAGGAGGCTGTGGCACTTGTAAAATTCATGCCTAGCAGTAACTGGAAGTCTTTTTATTTGCTGGTTCAAAGCATATATGATAGCTGAGATGTTAATTACACAGTGATGAACTTCTCAAAATCAGAGGGGTACCTCCTCATAGTTGAAGATTCCCAGCTGAAGACTGACCATGGTCTCTGCTGAATCAAAGAGCGTTTTGTAAGAGTAGAGCTTCCAGCCAAATATCAAGTTTGTCTGCAGAGGAAAGAAGACATATCTTGCATCATAATCAGAGTACTTGCTGCAAGGTCAGCTAATGACTGCTGTGTTCAGAGAAAACTCTTATAGTTTGTCATCAGTTATGAAGCTTTTCTTGTGTTTTCACTGTTTTTTGTCTACAAACAGAGGTTTGCTTTAGCTGTAAGATCTTTTATCCTGGATTTAAGAATCATAGAATTGTTTAGGTTGGAAAAGACCTTTAAGACCATAAAGTCCAACCATGAATGTCTTACACCTGCTCAGCTTGCAACTAGATATGTTTTAAAAAAAATAACAAACTTGCAAATATATGACAAATCATTAAAGCAATTTTAGCCCAAGTAGCAGATTTATCCCTGCATAACTCACTGAATTAATCACTCAGTCTTAAACACTTGTTTTTCAGTGCAGTCAATAGATTATTTCAAATAGGCTGTCTGCTTGTTTGCAGTCAGTGACCAACATTCTGTTTTCTTTGTTTATATCTTGTAGGCCTACTTACATCTGTAACCCCGGGACATAGCTTCAAAACAGCCTGTGCTGATTTAAATGGGGGCTGCTGCCGCCTTACCTTTTTCCTCCATCCCTACATACATATTCCTGCCTCTCTCTTTCACAGCTCCCACACTTGCATGATATGACAGCAGCCTGGGTCATGGAACTGATCCCATCAATTACTTCACCTGTTGTTAAGTTTGTGGCCATATCAGTGCTAGTTGCTACTATTCAGCTACTCAGTTGCTAGAGTGACAGTGCTGGAGGAAGGAAGAGGTGAGGAACATGAAATCAGGCAGGATGAAACTGCTGCAGGTCCTTTGTGTCACAGGACTGCCTTTTACATTATATTTTTGATTTGGTTCAGATGGTTTTCACATAAGCTTTTCAGTGGTTTAGCAATTGAGATGTGCTGAATTTCCTATAACCCTCTGCGAGAAGACTTACACAAAACATTTCAAGTAAAACAGTAAATGTACATAAATGTGTATAATTCTCTAATCTCATTAGAATGAAAAGAACATTTTATTTGCATAATGAGTATTCCTCTAATACGTAGAAAAATAATTTTCCTACCTAAAAAGCAGACGAACAGAAAATGGCACTTTGTGCACTCCCTGATTTGAGCTTTATCCAGAAAATGATTTTTCCAGTACTTCGCTCTGTTACACCTATTATGCATAGAGAATCCTTTTTTTTTTTTTGTCTTTGTGTGTGATCTTTGTACTAAATTTAAGTTTGCAAAGAAACAGGCAAGTGGATATTTTAACTTTTTTCGTTTATACTGAAGAATTAGGCTCCAGGCTTCTAACCTAAGATTTAGATAGTCAGCTTTATTCAGTTTTACATTTCAAAGCCACATTGCTTTCAACATTCAGAAATAATTGATTTAACCTGACAATACGTAGATGCAGACTGAAGACAACAGAAACCACAGTTGTACTCACAGCAATGGAATAGGCGAGGAACATGATTGCAATAACAGTGATGAATCCAGAGATATCACCCCATGCCCTCCTTAGAGTTGAAGTGATCATGTTTAGTTTAGGGTTGAGCCTCAGTAGATGCCACAGTTTCACTGTGGAGAGAAGCACTAGGAAAGCAATCAGGTAGCCAAGAATTGCATCAGCTCTTGCTGTTTCATTAAAGCTTACACAGCTGTTAGAAACAAAGAAAAGATGTATTAGACCGTGCATACAGAAGCCTTTGAATATGTAAATTCTGGAAAAGCCAGTTGCTCCGAACTTGCTTTCAGTGGAGAGCTAACTTGAGTTTTTGCTTGAATATTCCTGTCTACGCTTCCTGCTGCGTGCACACAACAAGCTCAGCTGCACATTACAGTGGTTTTTTTTTATGTGTTAGCTAAAGCTGAGAGAGGCTCTAGGCTTTAACCCCAAAGCTGCTCATTTTTAGGAAGTCACAGGTTAAAGGCAGCTAGTACAAACTTGCTATCAAATTCTGACTCTTAGAGAAGACAGGTTCTTCCATGCATGTGTATGTTGAAGGGGATAGGGTTACTGGTGCTGTGCAGCTAGCAGAATGCACCTAGCTATATAGGATTAGTTAATTCTCAACAAGTTGCATGAGAAGGTACTGCAAGGAATGAAGTAAAAGATCAGAGCTTGGAACTGTGGTCTGTGAGGCAAGTCAAGCCATAGTATTAACTGAAAAAAAGCTTGGTAGTACTTATATTTGCACTTTTTGAAAGATAGCATATTGTTTGTACTTATGCTTTTGTTTACAACACAGATAGCCACAAAAAGCTTTTTAAAATTGTGTATGCTAGTATAGCACATGACATACACATATATATGGTATATGCATGCTGCATTGGCAAGAATGTAGCTGTCAGGTTAAAGGCAGTGACTGCTCTTTCCTCCCATTCAGCGCTTGCGAGGCTGCCTGTGGAATGCTAAGTCCAGTTTTGGGCTTCCTGGTACAAGAAAGACATGGACAAAATGAAGTGAGTCCAGTGGAGTGCCAGTGAGGTGGTTAGGGAGCCAGGCTACAGGACATACGAGAGAAGGTTGTGGGAGCTGGGCTTGTCCAGCCTGGAGAAAAGAAAGCTAAGGAGGCCTCTCATTGCTGTCATCAGCTACCTAGCTCCATCCTGGAGAGGGCTGAGTAAGACACTTCATAGAGGTGCACTATGAAAGGACAAGAGACAGCAGGCGCAAGATGCAGCAAGAGAAATTCCAGCTGGACATGAAAAAAATCTTTTTTTCACGATGACAAAAGTTCAGCACTGGAGCAGAGTTCCAGGGAGGCTGTGGAACCTTGGAACCTCAAAACTCAGCTAAGCAAGGCCCCAAGCAACCTGATCAAACACCAAAGCAGGGGGTTGGAGCAGAGGCCTCCAGAGGCCCTTTCCTGCGTAAATTATCCTCTGATTCTATGAGCTCTTCCCTGTGTGACCATTTTTAGCAGATGCTATTATTTTCTATTCTGTATAAAATTAGCCATAGTTTTTTTCTACCCAATGTTTCTTTATAGCAAATAATGAGGCAGATTATGCACTAGCTGGGTGGATGTCCTGCAGCAGAAAGGCTTGTTGATTCAGAAGAGGGTGATGCAGCTAGGGAACTAGGAGCTAGGTTAGTAGTTGCTAGCACTAGCACTTACTCCTCTTTATGTTCCTGGTAGTAGCTGATGTCTCGGGTCCCAAGGATTGTCCTCTTTACAAACACTGACAGGGCACTCCAGCTAATCAATATAATGGCCATCTCTAGCAGATTCCACTTGCTGTGGAAATATCTCCACTTCAGACTCTTCATCAGTTTTCCCTGTGGAAACAGGAGTTTTACTGTTTCAGTCTGACACCTTATCATACAATACACTTCCAAAAATTAGGGCTCTGCCCTCCACAATAAAACAGACTACTGCACATCAATAAAGCTACATCTTGCACTGACTTCTCATTGTCTTCTCAAAAGAAGCATTCCAGCCAAATAAAATGTCACCTTCCTGTTATTTTGTAAAGATACAGTATCTGATTCAGTCTTCCATTGGTGCAAAGCAGCAGCAGCACTACTGAAATCAAGTACAGTCCTAACACCTTTGCAAATGAAATCAAAACCAGACACAAGGTGATGCTGTCAACAGGATTTTCCATTGCATCTCACCTGTACTATCATGTAGTACACAACAAAGAGGAAATAAATTACTTCTGCTGCAACAACAAAGATGTGGAGACTGTTGGTATATGGATAGAGACGGACACTTTGCAGCTCTGCACTTGTGAAGAAGGCCCCTAAAAAATAACAATGTTCACCTCAGTGCTTCAGTAATTACATCTGTTTTCATTCAAACAATTTAGTTCACCAGTAAGACCTCCATGCTCGTATTCACGTCAACGCAAGGCTGAATCCAACTGTCAAACTGAGATTTAGACTTGACTGTATGAGTAGCAGTCAAGAGCAGAGCAGAAGATTTCAAATCTTTGACATTTTCTCCAAATAGGAATTTTGGACAGTCAATAGCTTCTGGAGTGCTTGTGCTCTCCTGTATGGCAGTATGATATTAATCCCAGCAAGGCTGAGTTTGGATTAGACTACAAATGCAAAAATGTAACAGAGGGACCTGGAGATGTAAATCTGAATCTCATTCTAAAAGGGAAATGAACTCAGTTTTGTGGTTTGATATGAGCATTTTCCAATACTGGGACAGACCTGAGGGAGGCTACTGCTCAGATTAAATGTTTCTGTGTAGTATTCAAACCAGAATCTAGTTTCACTGTTTTTTTTTTGTTGTTGTTGTATCCGGATTATGTATTATATGATTACACGGCCATATTTTATGTCTTCTACAACAGAAAAGACAGATTCTGTTATTTGCACTTTTTGTCTTAACATTGTATTGATCAGCTTCAATGATTAGGAAACATAATTTTTCTTGTTCCTGTTGTGTAATCCTAGACTAAGTTTCAGTACTGTTTTCTTCATGAGCAGATGAACAAGCATGAGCAAAGATAATATATGCTATTATGGTCTGTGTTACTGTGGTGCTCAGCAAGTACTATATCTACAACTATTCCTAAATGGTTTGTAATTCTTTGCATTGCTTCTGCTGTGATTAGATTTACTAAAACACTTCTGTTTACTTTACTGAATCAAGAACTAGGTAAATACTGACAGCATGTAAATACGCACTCTGTAGATATATTGCTTGCTGTCTTCAGAACTATGTAACTTATAAAGGTTCTTACCTAAAGCATTGGTTTCAAACATCAGGCTTATAATGCAGAACAGGTTCACATTGGCATTGTAGACTGTAAATTCAACAAACACTGCTCTCGTGAAGGTGTCTAGCCAGACGTTGTTGAAAAGGTACTGGAGAATTCTGCCAAAAAAATTATAGCCAGTGATCTAAGTCATACAGGAGACAGTATCACATGGAGGATAGAAGTGTGATGTTTTCATAGAGAAAGAACAAACCAGAGGTAAGATGATCAGGAGGACATCTGCCCCACTGAGTCTGGAGATAGGGGATGTTTAGGTAAATTTCTTTTTGCCTCCACTGGAGAATCAGGTACTAGACACTGGCCAGTGCTACCCCTGAGATGCCCCAGGTCACTTACCTCACAGGAGCTGCTGTACAAGTACAGATATCTCTGACAACATGTAAGAGATCTGTAAGTTTGGAACTCCACCCCTGTGGGATACAACTTCCTGCTTATTTATCTCAGGTCCCTTGTCTGCCAAATTCTTTTTAAGTCCTGGATTTCAAGGCCTCATTTCCTGTTATTTCACTTTAAAAAATATTCTGTGTTAATATTCATATTCACGTACAAGAGATTACTTCCAGTACAATTTCACTAATTCTCCTCCTTCTAGGTAAAAATTGTCTGCAAGGATCAGGGAAGTGTAAACAGAAGAGAGAGATAAAAAAGTCTCGCAGATCTTACCGTGATAGGAAAACAAGCAGAGGCTTATAACAACATAACATAAGACTAACATAACAAAGATTTGGGCTAAATTACTTTCTCACGATCTTTGACATACCCTTAGAAAAAGCAGTATTTTATAAATTAAAGGCCAGACTAGATGCAATGATGGATTAGTACTGTGTTGATGGGATTGTTTTACTAGTTTTTCAGCATTATGTATTTCTGCAGCTCTGTAAATCTGGAATCCATGCATGTAAGTGAGGAAAAACAGATTATAATTTTTGATCCTGCTTGTTACCTAACATGGAGGAAGATGATAAGAATGTAAATTACATTGAAGGCACCACAGTAATATCTACAATATTCAGCATAATCCAAAGTAGCAGACTTCAGGATGGAATCTGAGATGAAACCTAAACACGGCAGAGAAAAGAGCACCATTGACACTACATCAGATTCACTAATAATTTACCAGAATGCAAGTGGTACCTGGAGGCATTCTTAGGATCAGTTCCCAGGTGAATCACGTATCCCCCTCCCCTGTAGATGGCAAGTTTGCCCCACATGGGCTGCCCTCTCAGTTTGGACTGACTCTGATACCGCCATGCTGAGCTCAAGTCAGAGGAGTTATCAAAGACCGAAGAGTTCCAGTGTTCGCCATAGTCTGATGTATCTTCTGTTTGTAGGGAATATGGAGCATGGCATTCCTGAATCACATGCTGCAGTCTGGGGGAAATAGGGCAGGTGTCTCCTTTCACTCTTACTTGGCGAATTCGAGCGCTACCCACCAGCTTGGAATTGCCATCTGTAATGAATCCTAAACAGGAGATGGAAAAGAGCAGCACTGGCAATATGACAGAAGTACTAATAATATTTCTTCATTTCATTTATGATTCACTGATACATTAATATTTTGCTATAGATTCTTTTTAAAAAAACACCGTAAGCAAAACAGTCCTGAAAATTAAGTCCTTGTGTTGATTTGAACTCAACTCTTAAATAACATCCATAGATAACAGGGTTTAGTATCATTATCTATCTGTATTTTACAGACAAGGAAACAGAGGCCTGTAGGAGAAAAGTGACCTGCCTAGGTCACACATGGCAGAGTAGCTGTGTGCAGTGTTCACTCGGCCACAGCTGGTTACTGCCTTCATGTCCAAGGAACAACTCCGCTAATGTGTTTTCGTAGCTACTCTTAAATGTGAGCTGGAACGTGGCTCATATCTGTTGCTGGATATGGCTAGATAGAAACATGGTGATATTGCATAATTATCCTTCGCACTGACCTGAGCCATTATGCAAACAGAGCTCTCCCCAGGAAAAACTATATAGTGCCATCTATCTGCCACTGTTTTTTTAATTATGGGAAGAAGCTCGTGTAAAACTATGAGATGAGACATGTTTCTGAGTATCTGGAATGAGCAATGTAAAATGCAAGAAATTTAAAATGGCAGTGCAAAACTTGTGGATTATATTAAAGATAATGAAAATATCAGGCCACATGGAACTTGGGGTCAGGCTGTGGGGCTTTTGTTATGGACTAGAATTCAGATTATGAAAAGCCATACTAGTCTTATACACTCGTAGTCTCTTCCTCCAGTCAAATATGCATATACAAGTTGGAGATATGTATAAAAGATAATGTTTCAGAATCTGGCAAGCTGAAGTGAAACAAGGTGGTATCAAAACAGTCTCTGCACCTGTGTATGATCCATAAAGATTTTTGACTAAGGTAGTTTTTGCCCATGTGAAAAAATCCTGATAGCTGTAGACATCGTGGAACCCATCTGTAAAGCTGCTCTCAATGTGTTTGTTCAAGTAGTAGGAATTGGGATCTCTTTGCCCATAGGCAACCAGTAATAGCATCCATAAAAACCCCAGATAGGCTGGAAAAAACAAGAAGAGACACCACATGTAGGCTCAGAATTAACACTGCTGTTCAAAATAGATTGCATGAATGATTAGTGCTGTCATCACTAACTAGATTAAGGGGATGTTTTGCAAGAATCTGACTGACCAGTGCTAATGGATTTACACAAGCTATGTCAAAGTGCTGCATTTTAAGCATATCACATTTGGAATACGAGTAGAAATCTAAGTAGTGGTTGAGAAAATAAGTGTGAAGGATGGCTGAACATAAATAGTAATGATGGCTCTAAATGGAATGAGTAGTTTAACTTCATCCCAAGTTAAGTTGAGGTAATATTTTCCATTGTTTTTAGTTGAAATAAAACAGGAATATATCATTATCTGTAGATACACCTTTTAGAAAAGTGGCTGCCAAAGATGGCCTCCATCTGCCCTTTTGATTCCAACTTCATTCAACCACAGACCTCCTCCTTCCACCCTTTCTAACTTTTCTTTAGCCTCTCATGTGTCTGTAATGCATCTCTTTAGCATAAAATCCAGCCTTAGCCATGCTTTTATCTCCAGCTAACCTTCCCACCTCCTTTCAGCTCCACCTGCCCCTGAGCAGCCTGTCTGTACACTGGCTGACAAAAAACTAAAGATTTGCCAAAATGTTTTCACCCAAGAGAAAAATATTTTCACTGATGTAAAAGTACTGATGAATACTACTGAATAAAACAAGATAATCTACACATGGATAATACCCAGGATTTCTCTGATTAGGGCAAATGCTTTCTGCTCTTTCATGCAGCTGATTTTCATTTTCTCAACATCAGCTGCAGGAGGTGGCCGATAAATATTGCTTCTGCTGTTGCGACGGGTTCCAAAGAGAGGATTTGAATCACCTGTGGGTGAGAGCAGTAAAACCTGGAATCAGTCAACAGATCATGTATATCCTGCTTTTCATTTCTTTGGACATTATAAGGAAATATTTCTATTTAATGCTTTCCTATAGGAAGGCTGGGAATGTGACTTAAGGAAGCAGTATAGTAAGGCAGCAGCGGGGAGGGATGGAGCTCCTGAGCAGTATGTTAGGTTTAGGTCCAGGTGTCTCTCTCTGCCCATGACCCAACCTAGGCTGAGTATCTCAAAGGGTGATGTGCTCAGAGCTTGAGAGTGATCAGTGAGGAAGTTGCTGAACACTATTCTTTGTTGTGCCCTAGGACTCCTGTCTGCTGCTGTCTGCTTTTTTTGGACAGGATTGTGATTGCAGAAGCCACTATTTGGTTTATGGGAGTAATAGGGACACACAATAGTGGTTGTAGAAAACTATGTAAACTGAGGACTTTCATATCATAAGACTTTTATCTTTTTGATCTTGTGGACTCTTTCATTAGGTGTTTTGCAAAATTTATCTTATCTGTCATACAGTGGTCTTTATATTTTCACTGACTGGCACAAAATCAGTTACTTAGCTTTGTCCCCGCTTCTGCCTTGATCTTGGGAACGCTAATAGCTAGGCACATGGTCACAGCACCTAGTCACAGAAATCTAGTGATTTCTGCTAACCTTGTCAGCTAAGATTCAGGTCTATAAAGACAACCAGCGAAGTCCTCACTGTGAGTCACATATTGGTGCAGAAAGCATTCAAAAATGTTGGAGAGCACTTCACTTTTTTTTTTTTTTTAATAATTTCTCACTTTACAGACAGTTACCTAATGCAGATAAAGGCCCATCAATGGCTGTGTTTTCGTCATCCTCATGTTCCACTTTCTTCAGAACCAGAGCAAAAAAAGCAGCAAATCCCAGCACCTGCAAGAGTTAGCTGTAGACTCACTACATGCCTGTTTCATATAAAGAAGCTCAGGCTTTGACCTGGACCCCTTTGGATCCAGATACTGCAGGAGAACAACTCTGCTTTGGCTTTGTGGAACTCATGCCGCTGAAGCTCATAAACAAGAGAACAGTGCAGAAGCCCTAGGGACTATCTAACTAAACCGTTTTTGCCATATGGCACATCTTTGGTAAGAAACCTCATCACCTGTTAAACTCTGACCAAACAGGAGAGATGAAACTAATGGAGTTAATGACAACAGGACTCTGTACTCCACATGTCAGCTCTTGTTTTAAAGGCAAAGACTTTGATTTTGCATGTTAAATCCTATGGTTCTTTAAAACACATTATCCTTTTATCCTGAAATGATGGCAGAATGAGTTCATATTGGCCAGTGGTTGCACTTCTGAGGATCTCACCTTTAAGGGCTGTGTGATGAAAAGACTTTCAAAGAAGGAGATGGCCATGGAGATTAGCCACTTGATGGAGTTCTCTTTACCATAATGCAGCCCATAGAGCATGGTAAAGAACCCAGATACACCACTAGTAGCTGCAACAAGGAACCAAGCAATGAACACAAACCACCAGGGCAGTCCTTTGGAAGAAGAACTTTTCTTTCCATCACCGGAGAAACTTGGAGTAAGAGACCACCTTTAGAGTGAACCAGAAGAGAAAAAATCATTCAGCACTGGAGTAGAAGCCAAAATCACAGTCTTCAGGTTCAGTGGGGATAGGCAATATCTTATGATTTAAAACCTCAACCAAAATATTCCAAATTTTTTTAACTAATGCAATTATATAGGGCATATGGATAGCAAAAATTACAGCAAGCAAAAATAAGAAAATGTACAGACACCAGCTGAAATCAAAACAAATATGATGGGCTTATTTGTTCCTCAGTTCATGCATTATTGAACCTCCAGTAGAAATGTTGACAAAAAAAATAAACTCGGGAGTGCGTTTTAGCTGCTGGATACATATCTTGTGATTACCATAAAGGCCAGAGAGATAATTAGTGGTCTTGTTTTCAATACTTCCAACTTAATTATCAGATTTTCCTGAAATATGTTTGTCTGCTTATTCATTTTTCTTTCTCCATGCATTTTTAGAGACCAATGAGACTTTGGAGCTCAGTGATTATCTTCAGCACTTTATGATCATGTGGCACTGTACTGTAACATTCAGTTTTGGAGGCAAAATTGACAGAGAGTGATGATCTGTCATTGCTTTTATGTGCAGTTCAATGCATTGAAATTTCTTTGTTGCTCCTACAGTAGTTTAATAGTAAGACACGTTTCTACAGCTATTGTAACGGTTGTCTATCACATATTAAGCAGTAATTATTTTCGGCTCCATCATCCTGGCCAGTTTTGAATTCATGACCGGAATTTACTTACACTGAAAATGGAATGGGAATTAGGTTACCTCTCACTGATGGACAGTGATGAGCAAAGCTGGCTCTCCAGGAGGTTCTTCATGTGCTGAACCTGACGAACAGCTTGTGTATAACTCTGTGACATCTGAAATTTATGGGGCCCCAGTAATTCCAGCTCCATCTCTACATGCTGGAGTTGCATGTACAAGCAGCGGTTGTAGTCACTGTATTTCAGTCGCTCACACATTCCCTTCTCTGGAGTTGGGCTTCTTGTTTTTTCTACAGGTAAAGATTTTTTTTTTTTAAAGAAAAGAGAAAATCAGCATGGCTATCCCTAGATTAAAATGATGTTCAGTACAAAGGGTAGAAAAATTAGGGCCCAGGATTATGAATGTGACAAAGCAAAGAGCAACATTTGAAAGGCCATGTAAATGCAGCTTTGTTACTGGAGCTTTAATGCTCTTCTGCTGGAATGCAGAAGAGGAGGAATGCAGGAGGCAACTTAGTAAGACAGAAGTCCTGAAACCTCAATAGCAAAGTCAGATAAGGTCAAGTGTTAATTTGTTCATAATTTACCTTTGCAGTTTGTAGCTTGGAACACTCATTGGAAAAGCCAAAAGTAAGTCTTCATGAAATCAGTGGGATCATTCACTGTTCATATATTATTGATTAATTGAAAATAAATCAATGCCTAAGTTAAGAGTCAGACTGAAAGGAACAACAGCACAAGGCCAAGAAGAAAGAAAAGAGAGGACAAAAAGACAGTGAAACACCTGATATTTGTGAGTCTTGATGCTACTAGATACTGATCCCACTCCCAAGCCAGGCTGATAGCTAACATTTCATTCTACAGCAAAAGAAATAGAGATTTCAGTGTCTTCACTCAGTTGGGTGGTAAACAGTGCACAGTGAAAGGACGAGGCAATGGGCACAAGTTAAAACACAAGAAATTCCATCTGAACATAAGAAAAGCTTTTTTATTGCAAAGGTGGTTGAACACTGGGATGGGTTGCTCAGAGAAGTTGTGGAGTTTTCATCCTTGGAGATATTCAACATCCAACTGGATGTGGTCTTGGGCAACCTGCTGCAGCTGACCCTGCTCTGAGCAGGGTGGTGGACTAGACAGTCTGCAGAAATCCCTTCCAACCTCAACTATTCTGTGGTTCTGTAATAGCCTTTGAGTAAGAATGTAAAAGCTTGGGTCATCACATCCAATGTCACGATCAATTTCACTACAAACGTTTCAGTAGGTGTGCCACATTGTGTTGTTTACCTTGTATATCCATAGCACCTAGCGTGACAATTATAGGGTCATTCTTCTTTTTGCTCTCATCATAAAACTCTTGCCCAGCTCTGTTGTGGTGGCAGATGATGTCCTCAACCAATGCCAAAAGTGTGTTGATGTTAGTTGATTTTCCAAGATCTGATACTGAGGTGAGTGATGGAGTCTTCAGGGCTTTAAAGAGTGAGTTGGCAATTCTTCTTATGTCCTAGAAAAGACAGCAGCAACATGGCAGTGACTGGGACTGCAGTGACTTCAGCTGATATGATCAGAAGGCACCACTGGCTGGGAGCTGTGTCAATTGCTAAAATCCCCAGAGTGGATAACGCATCCGGCAGGGCTGGTTGTGGCAGGCAGATCTCAACAAGTTCAGCAAAGCAGTTTTCAGGATCCAGAAACGCAGCTTACCTGCCTGAGGACCTAAGTTGAGGAAGACAGGGACTCTAATACCTTTTATCTTCACTGCCTTGCTTGATGTTTGCTTTTAACCCCTGAATACAGTGATTTTGATCACACATAATAATTGTGCAAGGGTCTAGGATGTACGTAGGCAGATCTTGCTGAGATTGGGGATTCCCTATACGTGGAATATACTCTGAAGGTGGATGCCTCCTTTGTTCATCCTATGGCCATGTAGATGGGTAATTGAGTGCTTTGCACCAAAGCATATTTGGGTTGTCACTTCAGACAATTTGAAGGTCATTTGACAGGGAAGATTTCTGCTGTTAAGCTGGAGATGTCGAGTAGCGCACGGCAGCAGAGGGCAGTGCAGGACTCACTGGGGAGCAGCCACAGGGACTTACCTTTATCACAGCCTCTGGAGTGAGTGAGACAGCCTGGGTGACCTGTGGGGTGGGAGGTAGGCTTGGGGACACTCGACCATTCTTTCCTGGCTTCTTCTCTCTGCCCTGCATGGCTGGCCGGGATTGTATGTTCCTGAAGATCTGCACAATGAGCAGGTTGATGGGGAACATGAGGAGGGAGCTCTCGAAGCCAATCATCACTTCCTGCCATGTGAACTCAATCTTACCTGTCCAGATCAAACAGAGGGAAGGAGTAAAAATAACTTCAGGAACCATCAGATCTGTCTCTTGTAAAAAGGCCCATTTGTTCAACTGTCCTGCTTCTAGATTCTGCTGTCTGTCTATTTTCCTGCCCAAGCAATGATAATGATTGTTACCCAAATCCATTTTCTGCTCAGCTGGATCCTTTGGCACTCCCCAGAACATGATGCTAGTCAGCATGGTGCAGAGCAGCAGTGAGAAGCAGCATGACACGCGCTGGGCTCGTGTGAAGGAGCTTCGTGGGGAGCGGCTGAAAACCGAGTACCAGATGTGTCCATCCTGGAAACCCTTGGAGGTCTTCGTGAAAAACAGATTGCTGGGAAGAAGCAGGGGGAAATCAAAGGGGTGCTTAGAAAGGAGAGGGAAGAATAAAGCTGTATTTCAGGGTCCTGACCTGTCAGAAGGTCAGAGGCCTTGTCAGAAGGCACTGTCAGATGAAATAGTAACTAGGAGAAATTATCAAATAGTAATAGTAATTATAGTATGTATATATATAATTATATCAAATAGCAATAATAGGAGTAATTATCAAATAGTAACTGTGAGAAATTATCAAGTATCATGGCTTGATTTACATGGAATAGTCATAGCTACTTATGTCCTTTCCTTCTGGCCACACCATGGAAGTGAAGCTAATCATGAGCAGTTTCTACATAAATTTTTAGGGAAATTACACTTAAGATGCTTGGGTTTCTGTATGCCTTGTCAGGCTATCCTTCTTTAACACCATATTTCCAGTGTGGTATAACTGTTAGGGTAACAGTCAGACTGTGTTAACCACCCTCCCTCTTCTCCTTGTTCAGAGCCCCTTGAGAGCAATGGAAAGACCTCCTTGTTTTCATTTTTGTCTAGGTGTTATCTTTGCATGCTTGCTTTTCTAGACTGATTGCTATTAAGAACAAAAAGGCTCATTCTGAAAAAAAAAACCAAAAGGCCTTAAAATGGAAGTTACCTGAACTGTTTCATGTCCTGTTCTGTAGCTACTGGGAACACTTTATCTAGGACACATTCTCCAATATCAATAGCTAGCCAGGAGTTACAGAGGAAGTACCATTTCTGGTCCCATGCAAGGTCATGGACCAATACTCGGTTCACATACCTGCAGGGAAAACATACAGGGCACATTCACATGTATCTGAGTGGTATGAAATTCAGAACTCAACAGGACTATAGAGGACAAACTCTGTCCTTTGAATTCGTAGGCTGTGTCTATACTGTAAGGCACAGAGCACACACCAGTGTGCCCCAGAATAATGTTCTCCTGAATACTCAGATTGGTGACCTGATCCAGAGCATGTTACAGCTCCCATCTGATCATTGTGCCTTGATTTCATTTAATAGCTTCTACAGTATGTTTGATAAAAGCCTCGCCCTAGCACAGAATCAGGTTGTTGTAGGGGTATATACTGGATACAGGATATGGGAAGCACTCCTGGTCCTGCAGTTTAGATGATGATTTGATCTATTCATCTGCAGAAAAAAGAAAAACTAACAATTCCTTACTTTCTAGGACTGTAGAAAGGATAATTTTAAGTGCTAGGAAAGGAAAACTGTTGTCAGTATAAAAATATTTTTGAATTTTTATTATTTCCCTGCATACACTTACCAGGATGGATTGTCCCCAGAATTATCATGCCACAGTCGAATACTCTGCAATTCCCCAAGAGGGAAGAGGGTACAGAGTAGGAAAACATCCACTCCTCCACGTTCAAAGACTGGTATATCAGGATCAGTTAGGTGGTGTGGCTCACTTTCTCCTTCTAGTCCATAGAGGGTGAGAGTCACCTGGAGAATACAATGGCAAAATGAAGACATATACATCTCAGAATCCTATATATGATTATTCCTTTGTCATACTCCTCCTGCTTTCATCAAATCTAAGGACTTTCTGGCTTAGAAGTTGCATTTGAGCTGTCCATTTTAATAGCTTTAGGTGCTCCTTTATCCCTCCAGTTCTCTAAATGAGTGTATAAACTCTTTTACTGCACAGTACCCTTGATACCTTGGAGGTTGTGGCTGCCCCACGGCGGTGTCCTGTGAAAACTGTCACAAGATAACGATACTGAGCAAAGGGGTCATTGTCCTCCAGTACTGTGATTTTCACCTGCAGAACGACACAATACAAGTGGAGTGTTAGCAGTTCAGTAAGTATGGACGCATTAAAGTCGTGGATAGGAATTTGTCATCATGTGAACAATGCAAAGAGAAGGGAGTAGGGTTGGTTGAAGACTTCTGTTAGAACAGACTGGGCAAAGAGGGAATTGGCCTAAATACTTTCAGTCGTTATTAGCTGAAGACTTACTTTGGCATCATCCTGGATGTCCTTCCTTCGAGCCCAAACAACTACAAGCACATAGATCAGAAAGATACATCCTACAGTTGTCACCACCACAGGGTTGTCCACAAATGTACCAAATAGCTGTGCAGTTTTGCTAACATCAATGGCATTGGGTATGACAAAGAAGGAGCTCCCAAAGAAGGTCAGATGGTTGCAGAGGCACTGTGTGCTTCTAGGACTTGTTTTTGGTCCTACCTGAAAACCAGAAAAATGTCTGGATAAAACATTTGGCTTCAAAGTAACTTACCAAGCAAATGAACAGACAGTGCTGCGACTGGTAAGTTAGTATGGAGAACTGCTATACAGGAATGAATTATTCAAGTTCTGATCAGGAATATTAATTCCAATGGCTAGCCAGAAATAAGCATTTACAATATAATACAAGCCTGTTAGAATAGTTCAGTTTCTCCTTATACAGGAGCACAACCCAAGAAGTTTAATGGAAATATCATTTGAAGTTTAGTCATACTGGACTAAACTTCATTTCTTCATTTTATTAAAACATCTCAGAATGATGTTATTTTACAGAGTGAGTTCAATGCCATCATTTTACTACAAGATGAGGTTTATAAGGGCTGGCTTTGAAGTATATAATATAAACATTGTTTTGTTTCTGTCTACTTACCTGACATCCATAGCTGTTCCAGTTCCCCTGGTGCTCATCCCAAAATACACAGCGGGATGCGAAGCAAGTGACAGCTATAGTTAGCCTGTCATAGACTGTGGAATCCACTCCCATATCTTGTAAAACCATGAAATAGTAAGTTCCATCTCCAAAAATTAGTTCTTCTGGGCTAAGAACCCAGGCGTTTGTCTCACCTTGAACACAAATATTTTAGTTTCAATGTATATGTGGAAATGTTAATTCAGAATACAGCGGTATTGAATATAATAAACAGAACAAAATGAAAGAAACAGGTATCAAATAATCCTTAGCAGCTTATTGTTCAAGGCATCCCACTCTTTGCTCCTGTAGCATGACAGATTGAAACTCCTTTGAGAGATTTCTTTCCAGTTAGATGTCTAACCTTATGGTCAGGGCTCATTCTGCAAATTTATAGCTGTGCTGACCCTGTAAAGTTGTGTGTGAGCACTCCATGTTGTTCATATTGAGTGCCCTTAACTTGCCATGGGTAGTGAGTATGCACAGAGCTAAGTCTTTTTGTTCCAGGTCATTAGCAAGTTGTCTTACCTCCAGTAGTTTTCTTACAGAACAGATGATTTCTCATGTCATAGTTAGTTTCATTTGGGCGATAACCATATCCTAAGTAAAGTATTAGTGGAATGTCTTGTTCAGATTCCAGGTGGATCACTATAGATGTGTTTTCTGAGGTGACATTGACTTGAAAAGTACTAAAATTGCCCAGATTCAACAGAATCTTGTCTTCCCAAGTTGCAGAATGCCTTGGTAACATTATCTGGTTTTAAACAGAAAGACATAGCTTCAAATACAGCAAAGCATCTTCCTTCTGTTATCTATGAGCACAATACAGCTGCACACTAGATAATTTTTTTTCATAACCTACGGAAAGCTAGGCCAACAAAAAAACTGTCTTCAAAGTGATTTTCGTGATACTGTCAGCTAACCTCTGAAAAGTCCCTTTCAAACCCATGTAGATTCATTGCAAAACCTGTGATCCTTTGTTGCATTTTTTAATTAAGAGCTGAGATTATAATTGAAATACTGGCTACATAAAGTGCATGTATGAACTATTTAGATGTCAGTTTACAAATGGGCTAGGAAGCCCAAAGAGGAGTAATATGAGTGCACTGTGTTGTTGGAGGATGAAATCAGACATGACATTGTGTTTCGGGATGACTGTAATCTGGAGTAATTTTCTCCAACCATTATCATTCTCACAACCATTTAAATGAAGAATAGGACACTTCTTTTTTAAGAAAAGACAGAAATATTTGTTATCTTATTCTTCAAATCACACAAATCCCTCCATCACAAATGCAGGCACCCATGATCCCGTTACGTGTCGTAATGAACACAGTACCACCATTTGTAGTCGCCTTGCAGAAGATGATAGCATAGATGACAGTTTGTAAACAGAAAAAGGAAAAAGAGAAAAGAGGGAGAGGGATAGAAGACAGTGGGTTTACCTCTATGTTTTCTTTGAGATTGCTGACTGGTATGATCAAGCCATCCAGACCAGTAAGACTTAGACCTCCCACTGTTCCACTGATGTCAAAACTGGTGTCACTGGAGGAAAAGGGATTCACGGCAAAGCTCACCATCTATTAGCAAGACATTAACAATCAGCTCTGAGCTATTGTTAATATTTCATTATATTCAAACTCTAAATTGCTGAATAGATGTGGCTTGAGCTCAGATGCAAACAGTACTCAAAAGAAGCCTGCACCCAGACTTAAGTATCTGCCTTATCTCTGTGGTAGGCCAAACACAAGCCTTGAAAGTGATTTGGATTCTGAAATGTGATGTGTACAACAATGTTTATGGGTTTCCGTTCATTGTAACCATTTTGTCTTTTAGATACCAGATATCAAAGTGCAATTGCATAAGCCTCTTTGGAAGTAACGCCATCAAAGCTGTGGTACTCCTCTTGGCGTTAGGAGCAAAAAATCTATTTCTACTGTGATAGCAATGCACAGAAGAGTGTGTCAGAGTCATCATTTCAATGAGAGGATTCAGGAGCCTCTCCTAATGCTCAGCTAAGACATCAGTATTCCACTGACATAAGGAGGTTCTGGATGTTTTCAAGCAGAGCTGGAAAAGACACCATGAAAAAAATGTATGTTTTACAGGTATTGTAGGAGTTTCCTGAGAGTGTCAAATCAACCTGAGAGGCGTTTAGAAATTTTATTATGAAAACATCACAATAATATGCAATCTGTCACTCTGAGGGAAAAAACAAAGTCTCCAAATTCAGATCAGGGATGTGCTATCATCAGGACATTCACAGACCTTTTGTCTCCTCTAGGGTCTGAGTGCCTTGGACTCATTTGTTTCTATGTGGGATGAAAGGATTGCTGCCTGTTGGTTTTAATGGTGATATGGACTATGAGCTGTTGCATCGTCCTCAGAGCATTGGTTGTAAACAAACAGCAGTTGGGTATATAGAGTTGATTCCATAACTCTCTCTAACCATGCGGGTACGAATCAGAACTGTATGTGAGGGGCTGAAGGGATGGGGAATTTAAGCTTTCAGTCCTCCTCAGTTTGCTCAACCAGCTTCATGCAATTATGATAAGTGAAGGCTTCTCTGAAAAAAAATATTTCAAATTATTTTCTTGCTATGTCTGTAGTGATGACTTGTGTGCTTGTATACTCATTATAAAAGGAGTCTAAAACCACTAGACCGAGAATGTAAGTTGTAGATCAGATCGAGTCAGATAAAAGCTGTTTACTTGCCCTTATATCCACTGTTTCATCATCAACTCCCAAAACACCGAGAGAGGAAGATGTTGGAAGAGTAAAGCTAGCAGAGCTGGAATTGGAGATATTAATGGATGTACGATCCATGGTTTCTGTTTGTAATCTGTCCAGTCCGGTTAGGGTTGAAGACAAGCAAAACAGAAGAAGGAAAAAAATAAAATAAAGCCAGGAAAAGAAAACAAGCAATAGTATGGACTTCATATCTAGAGAAAAAGTTCTCTCACTTCATGAGTACAACTTACCTGGAAAACTATTTCTAACTGCCAGTAACTACTTAGTGCTTTGTCCCCGATGTAGTACTCCACATAACACTACCACACATTCATCAAAAAAAGGGGTGGAATTGGCATATCTGGATATGAAGTTGAACCCAATTAGGTGTACTTAATGCAAAAGATACACCTGGTCTTTGTGTGAACATCTCTTAATTTTTACACACAGTTAAATGTGGATGAAAACCAGGCTCTCATTGAACAATTTGTGGTTGATTATAGGGAATGGAGAATGCTCGTCAGGCTCCTCATGGTTATATTTGCTCCTGCCAGGCTGGTTACAAGTCTGTATAACATCATTATTGGCAACTTGGAAAAGAAAAAATAACTTAACTGTTTGAGTTGTCCACATACTTTCAAAGGTAAGCAGCTACTGCCTGATCCAGTAATTAATAGTAAACTTTCCTTTGGTCAAAGAAGGCACAGCATGAGAATTGCTAAGATGGCTTTACTGAAGTTAATTGGGGCCCAAGCTGTTCTTACTATTAGTTAGTAATGGCAACCTCATCACACTGTTGAAGTTGTCATTATGCTACAATATTTAGCTGGGTGGTTCCGTTTAGGTTCCATTATCCATTAAGGATAATGTAATGAATATTTGGAAAATTTGGATAACTATCAGGAGCTGAGGGGGGGACATTGTTACTGTTACCTGTTTATATACATTGTGGCAGAAGGAGTGGTAAGGACCATGGGTTCTTCATCTGGTTCTTTCCCAAATAGAAGGGCACTCTGTAGATTTTCAACTGTATTCAGGAGCTGGTGGGACACCAAACTCTGGAAAAGGATTAAAGGAGGGAGCTTGTAACCAAGCTGCTCAGAATCAGCAACTCGCACGTTATTTACCCTTACTTCCATTTATGAGGAAATACTGTTTTTACTGTGTCTTATAAAGCTGGCGAACTTGGTGATGTGCTTCTTAATATCACAGAAAATTGTTCTTATCAGCAGTTCAGTTTCTGTAATTCACTTGAAAACATCGCATACAGCAAATAAATATATCTCACAGTAAACGGAATTCTAATATTTAGAATTTCTACACATTGAAATTTGAAGGACTACAAAAATTTTGTCAATTTCATGCAAGACATTTATGCACCTGTGTACGGTAATGCTCTTTTGCTGCACATTTTAGTGTTTAGTCACTTGAAAAGTAAGACCTAATTACCTATTAGTTGTGTGTTACTAGTGTGTTATCCTGGGGGAGTTTGAACAGTTCGTAACCTTTTCTCTCAGGTTAGATTTGTATCATGCCCTACTCCCATGCAGTGATGAAAGCTGAAGTGTGTTCAGCCCAGGAAGCACAGAAAGGCAACTGTGGCAATTCACATATAAATAGGAAGGGCTAGGACAAAATAACCATGTTGTGTAATTCTGAATAGAAAAACAGAGTGAGCTTTCTGAAAAAGTGTAAGCAGCAACCAGAGCTGATTCTAGCTTTGAAGCAGTGGAACCAGTCATGAGTGTTGAATACCTGTGGCTTCCTTGAATTGTGGGGCAAAAGGAGGGGATAGAATCAAATCTAGAAAAAGAATCTTATTGCTGTCAGTCTGCTTGTCATCCATTAGAGGTCTTAGACTGATCCTGTGTTCTCCAGTGCTCTGTCCTGTTCAGCTTTAAAAGTAACAAATCTTAAGAGGCTTCTATCATTCCCAATAGCAGACTGTTCAGCCTAACAGGTCTAACTGGGGAGAAGTTTACTTTGATATTCAAGTCCATCATGATGTCATAATAAAGACTACCCAATGCCAATTTAGAAATATGAGGCAGCAAAACTCTTAAAAACCTTCTAAAGCAAGTAATAGTTCAGCCACAGTCCACTACAGACTGGACTAAACCAAAATTACCTGTTCTGCCTCCGGCACTGAAGTGTTCACAGCTCTGTTTTGTACAGAAGCTTGAAGGACATTGCTCACTGCATTAAACAGGTAGTTGGCTGCATCCTTTAGCTTCTGGTCATCTCTGCTGTCCTCTGCGTTTACAGTGAGCAAGGAAGCGCTTACATCTTTTAGTGTGTTACTAGCTTCCACCTGCAGGGGAAATAAAGGGAAAAGTTTCTGTGTTTTGGTACTACGAATGACAGAAGTGACATGTGTCATTGAGGCTTTTACTGAGTATTGCAGCATAAGTAATCCCGTGGGACTATTTGTGACTGAAGCTGTTTTACTATAATTATTTGTGCTGAGGTAATACCTGAAACACCAATGAAGATGATATACTAGATGGCATACTAACATGTAATACAGCTAACATGAAAAATGCAGCATGCTTCCACAGATTCAATCCATAAAAAAGATGAATAACATCTGAAGGAAGCTTATCTGTCAAACACTGGGCCAGGGTACAGTTTAGATGTACAGTAGTGTAGTAAATCAGGTTATACTTTTGAGGTGGTGATTCCAAAAACACAACCGTATTTTCAAGTGCATATGCATTTCAATCTTAGTTTCCATAAAGCCTATTGGATTACCAGCAAGTAATACATTTGGCCTTGTGCTGTGCTAAATGCCAAAGGAGCATGAGTCTTACAGTTTTTATTTTGTGCCCAAACACAGCCACTGTCTGCTTTGTGGTTGCGAAAGCACTGGCCAGCATTTAGCCTAGGGTGAGGGAGCCAAGCACATTCACTGCAAGCTTGGACAAGTCCATTCCCACAGTCTGCAAGTGCTTAGCAGCCTCACTGCAGAGTGCTGAATCTGAGCTACGTTCTTGTCTTGCCAAAGTTAATCATGTACAGCTGAAATGCTGCTGAGCCATTGTCTGGCTGCAACTGTATAATACATTAGAAATCAGGACAGCTCTTCTTATTGCCAGTGTATTTGTGAAACTTCCCCAGTGACAGTTTGTTCTGTCCTCCCATGTGCTCACTCCTTACACATAAATAGCATCACCTACTAAGAATGTCATATTGCCAGACAAGATTCGAGAAATACTTTTGCGAGGCCAATCTGAACATTTGTGCCTGGTTCCACTGGGTGCTGTCGTGTTCCTGCCTCACTGACAGCATGCTTACATGCATTTTGTGACAGTGCATAGATCAGGGACCAATGGAACTGGGCAATTCTAGAAAAACCCACTTGGGCTCTTTTTCTTCAGGATTCTAAGAGTGCTTTACAAGATAAAATATACATGCTAGCATGTCTCTCACTAAAAGTTAAGGTTTCCATTTTAAAGATGTATCACAGAATGTAACTGGCCAACCAGTCATAGCCTGGATTGTAGTGGCTGCCGAGACAATGTCTGTGGATCCAGATTTGCCTACTCAAAACAGCAAAATGTATTCCCTTCTGGTTGAGGCATACATGCTGGTACAGTTAAAAAAATGAGCAAAGAATAGATACCTGTAAGGCACTGAAACTCTTCCAAGGTTAGTGTGGTGCAGTAGAGTCTATACTGTTAGTGTAAGGAGACAGAAGATGAATTGGTTCTTACCTGTGCAGAGACAGACAGCTCTTCACTCCTGAAAGTGATTTCTTTCAATACTTCTGACATCTTAAGAGCAGTCTGCACTGATGTTACGTTAACAGCAGAGAGAGTTGTCAGCATCAGCCCTCGGAGCTTGGGATGGAAAGGGATAATTAGGCAAAGGAATAAGATGCTAATTAAGACTATGCAAGTAGTGCTGTATATTGACAGCCAGGCTTGCTGTAAATTATGTAGTAGAATAAGACTCCACAACAAGGATCATTTGAACTGATATTAGGTCTACTGACAAGATGCCACTTGCCTTAGTAACTGTATAATCACATGAGATTTATGTTACCTCCCAACACAGAAAATTTATACATTTAACATCCATTAATAGCAAGGAGAGTTACTTCTCAGACTTTAGACTAATGTCTGTAAATTGCTGTGTAAATGCCACTTCCAGAGAAAGCAGAGTCATGTATAATTGATGTTACTCAAATAACAAATCATAATTGAAGGATATGTTGCATTCTCTAGATCTTTTCATCTAAGGCATGCAAAGCATTGTACAAATATCAGCTTATAACTGAAACATCAGCTTGTAGCTGAAAGCAACAAACTAAAATTACCTGCCATCTAGCACTTTTAGGGAAATTTCAATAGGATATTTCTCCTGCAGGAGAGGCAATTTTGTTAATATTTAAATTTTGTGCAAAATCAGGTTAAGTTTAAAAAGACCATCCAACTTAGTTTAAGTTACTGCAATAACAATTGAGAATGAATTCTTTTACTGATGGATGATAAAACAAATTTTTTGCTTGGGCAAGTAGTGAAAAACAGCTGAAACCTGTGCCAAACACTGAGACAGATACCAGAAGCTTGAAACCTCCATTGATTTGAGGAGGTGATATATGAGCTTTTTATTACTTAAGAGCTGCCAAAGAATACAAATAGTCCATTATATTGCATTGTACTGCAAGAAAACAAGTGTCTGGCTGACCTCTTTTCGTATGTCCGTCTGTAAAGGTATGTTAAAGTTTTCCTCGTTGGTCTCACGATTAAGGACTGAAGTCACCGACTTAAACAGCTGGAAGAGACTTATGCTGTTGTTCCCATCTTTCAGGATGGTGTTTGCCTTCTCAGATACAATGGTCTGTAGGGTCAGGTTCCCATCGATCATGTCTGCGTGTCCAACCTGAGAAAGAAATCAGATATGCTCCTCACATTGCTAACACCATTATAGTTATCTTTGAACAGTTTCCACAGTCATCTCATTGACAGCCTAGCTAGAGTGGACAGAAAACTCTGTTACCAGTTTTTCATGTTTTATTTTCAATTAAATTCTTGAGGCAGCTCTGCTATCCTCTTGGGTATCCTGACTAAGTACTGAAGTCATTGACTCATACAGCTGGAACAGACTCATGCTGTTGTTACCACCCTTTAGAATGATGTTTGCTTCTAAGATACTATGGGCCACCTTTAGAAATGCCCAAATACAGGAAAACAGCTGAATTCCATCTCAATCTATGAAAAACTGCTGTCTTTTTAAGATGTCTGATTTCACCCACTTGGCTTACAAATCTGTGCAAAAGAAGAGACAGACTCTAATTCAACCCAAAGTTTACCAAGCCTCCCTCCATGGATTGCCCCCAAAATTAGCACAGTGACAAGCGGCTCTGCTGAGCGTGAAGCATGGAGAAATACATGGTGTTTTACAGGACTGATAAGGATCTCTACTGTGGCAAAAGCAGGAGTTTTCTACAGAGTAACTCCAGACTCGCTAAATACAGACTGTGCTGCCCAGTGTCCAGATAGATCATCTTTTAAAATTCTGTCCTAGAAAAAGAACAGCAGAAGTGTCTTCTGACTACCTTGAGTCCACGGAGAATAGACTCTGTTAGACAGGGAAATGGTGACTATTGCACGGTCAGAGGCATGTAATAAGTACAAAATGTGAAGAAGTTCCAAAAGTGAATCACAGTTTAAGTACCAACTTGAGAGATCTTGAATAAAGCATTTCTGCTGTGTACCTTCACTGAAGCATTAGTTTGAACCGTATCACCAAAGTTGTTGCTAACAGTAATTGTCACGTGTAAAATGAAATTATTTTCCTCTTCTCCAAGTGGAAGATAAACTGGAAAGAGTTCAGGATCTGGGCCACAGTGCAGGAGAGAATCTGAAATAGGAAAGATAGGGTTACCTATCAGACATCACACAGACACCTCCTGTTGTCTAAGAACAGGGGACTGTAGGCTTGCTCTGTGCAGGCCTGACTGACTCATTTTTAGACTCTCTGAGGAGCAGAAGCAGGCTGTGCCTTTGCTCTTGCTCGTATCTGTAACAGTGCTTGCCAGAAATGTGGGGAAGCAGTTAGCCAAACCGTTCATCTCAGGACTTACTCGAGTTCAGATAGAAGCAGTATGTGAGCTGCCTGCTATGACTGGATTGGCATGAATCCACTGAGCATGGAGCGCTGCAGGAGACTGTGAAAGTGGTGAGGACGGATCCCTGCTTGGGAGACACGGCACAGCTGGGGATCTGGGGCGCAGGCACTGTGCTGACAAGGTAGGTTTCCTCCCCATAGCCACGCTGAGTCAGTGCTGGGAGTGGAGGGAGCAGAATGTCAGCAATAATCATGCCGTGGCAGCACTGATCTGCAGACATTAAGCTTACCGATTCTAGCAATGTGGTTTGTTCAGGCACCAGAAACATCCTTGTGTGCCTAATCAGAAGTGAAATTCCACTACAGAATATGCCATAAGAGGAAAAGAACTATTAAAAACATGGTAGCATTTGCATTGTAAAGCAAAGCTGCATTATTTAATCAAGTATTTAACATAACATCATTTCCAGATGAGCCTTAACAAAGTTATTAACAGCTTGGAGTAAGATAACTGAATTTGTCCTGCTGTGCAACAGCCCAGAACAAAGATAGTTCTTAATTATTTTAAAGTACTCCTATGTAAAGTAACAGCTCTTAACTTGTGGAATAATTTAACTTCTTGCTTGTCAGCAAGGCTGTGTGTGTGTAACGTCAGTATGATGTCATGATGGCAGAAACTATCTCAAAGGAGTCTAAAAACCCCTGCTTGCCCCTACCTGTTACTTTAATCTGAAAAGCTTCTCCATGTGTCTGCAAGAAGGAGCTGTTCATTATCAACACGGATGTGTTGCTTTGAAGCAAATTCAAAGAGTTCTGTCGGAAACCAGTCAGGCTACAGGCTAGAGGGAGGGGCGTAGACTGAAAAATCAGGCAGAAAAAAAAACATGACAGTAGAGGTTCTTCGTTATGACTTCTGTTGTGATTTATCAGGAGTGGGGTGGCAATTTGGTGCCCTCCATTATAACCCCTCCCAAACGTGGCACCCCCATGCCTCAGTCTTCCCTACTATTTCCAAAGCTCCCATGTGCCAAAGGCTTTCACCCATGATAGATGTTTATTTTTGTGTGTGCAGTATTGCTGACAAATCTGATGCTCTCACCTTGTTTTGCAATGTGTTGTCTAAATACCAGTTATAATACAAGGCCTGAGAGTCCTTCTGTCCAGAGACACTCAAAACAACTTCCTCACTAGCATTCACTGGCTTGCAGTTTGCCTCACACCTGTAAGGAAGTAGGATAGTAGTTGCAAGTAGTAATTATATTAGATTTCATAGTCCTTGATGTTGGTTGTTTTAATCTTGTTTAATGAAAATCTGCAAAAGCCCTGTGATATATATACAGGTGACACATGGCTCACAAATAGTGAAATACTTCATTTTAAAGCAAGAGGTTTAGGAGACTTCATCTCCATTTTCTACAGTGACTGAGGTGCAGAATCCACACAATATTTATGTTCAAAAACTCATTCAGGCTCTCAAGTGAAGCCTGCCTCTATTTAAGCTCCTGAAATGATTATATTAACAGATCATTAAAATGCCACTGGTCTTCAGTGAGGCTCCAGCTTCCCAAAGAACAGATTTTTTAAAGCAGCAATGTGTATCTGGGTGTCTAGTAGGAATTTCAGACATATCTAAAGACTTTTATTCCCATCACTTCAATGAGGTTTGTATGTGGAAATCTCTAACACTGAAAGGAGGTAGTGGGGGTCAAAATGCCTGAGTGGTTTGGGAAGAATATTATTCAATTTATAAAAGGATTATGTTCGGAAACATGGACTAGAAAATATAGCAAGACCCATTGTTTTTAGTTTCTTTGATGGCAATAAATAGATTTACAACAGTCACTAAATCATCACTATTATTATTAATAATAATAATTGTGGCCTTGCATTAGGTTTGTGTAGTGGTAATATTAAATAGTGAATGCTAGGGTTTGAAAACAGACCTGATCTCTAGCTGTAGTTCTTGTTTTGCGGTCACATAGAGACATTGCTCATCCTGCCTTTCTTCATTCCCATGGTTTCGGACCGTAACCCTCACAGTCACTGCTGACTTCGGAGGAGGAAGGCAGGAAGGTGGGATTTGCACCTCTCGTTGGTTGGTTAGGATTATCTGGTGCTGCACACATTCATTCCACTCAGGCCAGCAAGCTCCTGCATGAACATTTCATTTATAATTAGAATAGTCATAACATCCCATGTCCATTATAAAGAACTTGCCTGACATAGGTTCCAAAGAGCTTTATAGAGCAAACAAGTTGCCTTAACCCAATTTACAGAGTGGGTAACCAGAGTTCAAACTGATTTCTTTGAAAAAATATATGAAGTCAGGGATAAATATGAGGGCAGAACACAGATATCATGAATCTCAGTCCAGTTTTCAGCCATAAATGTTTTTGCATCACGTTTGATGCTAATTATTGCTGTTCTATTGAAACACGTACCTTTCAAATGCCTGACTATGTAAGTCACTTGGAATTAGTTCTTGGCTACGAGGGTGAAGGCTTAGGATGGGCGGATCTTGAAAAAGTGAAACCTAGGAGCCACCTTTGGGAAAAGACAGAACCGTGTACTACGCAGTATTATATACCATGATTAGTTGGGTGTTGAAACCAGAGTAAGGTAGAAGAACATTCTTCATATACAGTGAGTGGCAAACATTTTTAAAGCCAGGCAGAGACTAAACCATCATTTAGTCAGATTTTCACAACTTGATCTGACATGACAATGAGTTTGTCACTCATGAAATAGAATTTGATGGAAAACCTTCTGGAAATGCACATACCACAGGACCAGAGAAAACTGGAATTATCGTTGTTATCTGGCCAGCCAAGAGAAACAGTTGTGAAAGGATCCACATGGCGACTCGGTTTAACATATATTTTGTTTTTTCTTTTGTGATCCTAAATAATAAGTAAATGTACCAGTTAGGACAGTAGCATGTATAAACACATATGTATCTTGTTTCATAAAGAAATGAAAAGGTCTGAAAGGTTAGACCCCAGATCACTCTATGCAGATCTGTAGTTTAAATGATCTTTCCCTAAACAGCGGTTGTATGGGAGTAGAAGCTATGGGAATAGAAACAGGTGGCACAGAGAAATGATGTGTGGCAAAATATTCCCAAACTCACAAGTGGTTTAGGAGCCCAGCTCCTATTTTTTAAATTAATCCAGGTACTTAGGAAACTAATTCCCATTAATTTTCCTCTTTTGGACCATGACTTTTAACTCTTGGACAATCATTTGTCTTCTAGTACATCTTCTAGTACATCACTTTTCTATCAGATTTGGATACATTACAGCTATAGATAACGAGATGAATAAGGTAGCTGAATTTGTGTTTCTGTGCATCAAACTGTGACAAACTTAGTTTTGAATTAGTGTGATATTCCCCTGATGCAACATATTCTTACAGGCAATCTGTAAAGCATGATGTGTTCTTGTGAAGCAGCATGTTTCCTATATCTGCTAGAGTCTGCTACATCTGTCTGCTAGAGTTATAGTTAAAAACTAGATCTTTGATATGATAACAAAATATTATAACTAGCAATTCTATGATTTAACTTGGTGCAGCTGCTAGCAATTAGTGTATCATTTGTTTCTCAGCTTGCCATGAGCCGGAAATTTATTTTTCACACAGTAACTTTCCAATACGGAAGCAGAAAACCCTTAGAAACAATATGAAAAGATATTAAACTCTGCTTGAAGGATAGCCTCTCAAAGAGAGGTTTGCACTACTCAAATGGATAATTTAAAAATTCATCTAGTCACATTTCAACTTCCAAAACCGAATTACTGTGAAAAGATTGTTTTCTCTGATATTGTAATTGTTACTTGCAGGCTTTTACAAAATGTAGATTGAATGCCTGTAAACACATTTGTCTTGGAGACATTTGGGGTAGATTTTATGTTAAACCATATGGGCACAGAAAATCTAGTCCATAATCTAGTATTTTACAAATACTTCCTTTCAATATCTTATGCAGCATGTTTACTAGCAAGAGGAATGTCTAAGCATTTCAATTTTTAAGAAAGATCTTTAAATAATACTTACTTTTGTCTTTTGGGTATTTGTTTTGGAGCTGCCTTTTTCCTTAGCAGAATCTGTTCAATACAAAAAACAGCAGAATATTTTAGTGCTACCTATAAAGCTTTCAGACTGTTCTCAGTGAATATGACTTAAATACACAGGATTTGACTACAGACCCTCTGAAAGATAGGTCTGTAAGAATCAGACTCTACAACTGTGGTAAAGTCTGGTTTCAATAGGTGAAACTGTAGCAAAGTAGTCACATACTATAAAATCATTGTAATTCTTCAGTCATAATGGTGTAAACCAAAATAAATTCAGAGAAGGTGATGGACTTTGATGTACAGAGAAAAAATAAGGGAAAGCACTGGAAAGGTCTCAATGGGATTAATGCTAAAGTCACTTTATTCCTGGTATAATCTGCTTTTGTAAATATAAGGATGTGCTGTCTAGAAGTGTTTACTGAAAGCAATTTATGTGATTTCTGTGAAGCAGATATTTCCTGGTTTCAGAGCTATGTCCCAGGACATACACTTCGCTAATTAATTTTGAGGACAAATAGCAAATGTGCAATGTGTAATATGGAGAGAGTGATGGTAATTTACGACCACTTCAAAGCCAGGAAATCATCCTTCATCAGGAAGAAGCCTCCACAAAAGTTTTCGGCACTGTTGCTGGAAGGAAAGCAATTACTAGATGCAAGCCATAAACCCTCCATGAAATGCTCTGATTGCAAAAAGACACTAACGTGGTCAAAACCAGCACTGTCAGATTAATGCAATTACCTTCTTTATGCGAACTGTTTGCCAGCACATTGATGAACCCAATATCCAGGCTCATGTTTGAGAAGGCATTCATGGCCACTACTTTCACTAGGAAAGTACCTAGAGGAGACAAATGGCCAATTTAGAATAGCAGTGGACCAGTCCGTCATGTTTGTGATATAAAATCCAATTCATAAAGAAAATCCTGTTCTTTTCCCTTGGTTAGTTTTGTTTGTTTGTTTGTTTGTTTTTTATGTCTTTGCCACTGCTAGAAGGCTTTCCAGGGAATAGTGTTCCCCTTTATCTCAGGTTTTAATAACTCAGCTGCCCTTGTCCTAGCACTTGCGATGCTGTTGTTTGTCAGCTGGCTTTGATACTACCACACAGGAATCTAGAGATGTGCTAGTATTGGAGTCCAAAGGAGTTTAGACATCTGGAGAGAGCAGCTGTCTTGTCTTGCCTGAAGGGAAGGGATGTTCAAATGGGTATAGGGAGGCCCATTAAAACTTCTAATATTGAATAATCTTAAAACATAAAATGAAATCATAATTAGCTTCTGGTATTCCAGCTTTGGCGTGGGATTTTAATAGTTCATTAGAGGAGAAAAAATTTTAACTTCTGCCACTGAATTAACTCTTAAGGACAATCTCCCTAATCCCATATTTTAAAGGCTTTGATTTCTTAATAATGGAAAGAAAAAAATGCTAAAAAGCTTTTTCTTAAGTTCAACAAAAAATACATGTTGGAGACTGATGTGCAGGTGAGGATGGAGCTCCCCTTTTCTTTGTCATCCATACTGAGAACTCCTCAGCTTTTTTATTACAATAGTGTGAAATGGAGTATAAACTTGAAAAGTTATACATATGAACAAACAAGAGGAAAATACTTTGTGAGTCAGGAAAATGTCTTCATTTATACTTGAATTGGGTACTATCATGAAAAAATGAACCCTGGTTCACTATGTCTTTTTAAATGCAAAATTCAGGTGAAACCTTGCTTTCAGTCTCCTTATGGATACCCCTTTGCCAGTCCAATTTTTTTAGCTCACTTAAAGGTCAGTAAGACTGTGCTGCTCATACTGTTCTGCAGACCAAGTTTTAGCAGTTAGAAAAGTTACCAAATTCAGCTGTAACTTATTGTCCCCTACCCCAGGGTGCTGTGGCTGATTATGTGAACTCCTCCATTCAGTTGTGTCTTAGAACTACAAATGTCAACATGCTGTACCTTCAGAGTGCATGGGAATGATGTATGTTCGAGGTTCCCCTTGAGGGCTGTCTTCCTTGTGAGAGTGAGTTTCATTAGATCCAACCACCTCAAACTTCAACTTGTCTGGGTCACCATGAGACACAGAGACATTTATCTCCAAATTCTCCCCCAGCTGCAGAGTGTGAGAAGCTAATACAGCCTGAAGACCAGATACTGGTTCAATTAAATGAACAGCAATGCTCCCAGAGATCTCTGATGCAGTAGTGTTGCTGGATGCTCGGATTTCCAGCTGATGTATCCCGGGGCCTAGCAGCTCTTGAGAGGCACTGTCAAGTGTCAGATTGTGTGGGACAATTCCTTCCTTTGCACTGGATTCAGTGAGTGTCTTGTTGTCTGCTAATACAATGTAGGTCACTCCATTACCTGCAAAAAGACAGTTCAAATTTTCTCAGAGCTTGCATAACTGATGATCTAATTCTAGCTTTTATGCAGCATTCAGGTATTTATAAAGGATACAGAAGAATACTGCAGTAATGCAGTAATTTTGAATAAAGCCACTTCAGGTGCCTTTCTAGGCTTCTGTGCCTATCTAGGCTCCCTATGGAAATCTGTCACATGTTTTCTGCTGGGAGTGTTGAGGCAGTCAAGAGAATTCAAACATGCTACTGAATTTAACTTTTTCAGTGTGTGGATTCCAGGAGCTTGAAGTGAGAACAAAATATACAATAGCAAATATGACCTGCTGAGTGTGGAATCCTCTTACCCTCAACTAGAGAGGCATTTCTGTGGATTCCTTACCTGAAATACAGAAATATTTCTACTGGCGTCATGTGGATTCATGTGACCAAAGTAATGGTCATGCTTTGTCAGATTTGCGGAGAGGGAAAAAGGGTTTATGCTCAAGTTCGAAGTGGTGTAATACCTCTGAGAAAGAACCCCTCCAATGGAACTGAGAGCATTCAGTTGCAGAAATGCAACGATTAGAGGGAAATCATTCACTAAAAAGAAGTATTGTTTTGTGTAATGAAAATCCTGCTTCTGTCCCATGGGTAGGATCGTATTTAGCCTGCCATTTAAACCATGCAGAGTAATTACCCTCACCTCCGTTGAGTTCAACTTGAATCCTTAACAACTCCCCATACAGTGTTCGGCAGTGAGAGCTGTTCCCAGATTCATACAGACTGTAGCAGCCAGTAATGCTTAGCTCATCCATCTTGTCTTGAACAGTCACACGCTTCTGTGCTGTCACGTGCCATTCACTGGTGGTGCATTCCACAAAAACAGTAAACTCCCCAGGAGATGAATATCTATATGTGACATTGCTGACCAGTCTAGAATACAAAGAGAACAGTTGCTTGTGGAAAACTGTCCTGGAAAGTCTTGAGCCTTATGTGATAACAGTGGTCACAGTTCCCAAATTCCTGACCTGACTCAGCTCTGCTGTACTCAGGAGATTGAAAATGAACGTGACCATTCACACTAGAACATGTAGCAGTGCCCTTAATTTCTCTATTCTTTATTTTATTCCTGAATTACCTTCTCTTGGATACATCAGTGGAAGCTTAGGCTGCACAGCGTTTTGTCAGATCACAAACCTTGCTCTTTTATTTCACTCTGTATATGTGCAGCTGCTTCTATACATGCCCACACTGGCAAAAATGTCTCTTCGCTTCCTGGTTCTGGTGCAGCTCCAGTAGTGTTAGCAATAGGAGATGAATGGATGTGAAGAAGTCTGCTATAGCTGCTATTACTACTAACAAGCATAGGGAGAGGGTAAAAAGAAGCTAAGGATATCTTTCTTGAATGACATACGCCATGGAAGGCAAATACATATTATTCCTGACACTATTCTCTCTGAACTATTTATATTCTTATCATGGTGCCACCTAGCAAATGCAAACAAAGATCTGGACATATCATCACAATGCATATTTCTGACAATTTTAACAATTTGACAATGCATATTTTTCATTAGCTGTTTTAATGAAGAAAAATGTTTCATTCTAACTGGATTTCAGAAACATGCCAATGACAGGACGGGAACAGAAAAGGCAATCCCTGCAAGAGTGAGTATCAAACTGAATACAGAAAACAGATGAGCATGACTGCTAGCCATTTAATAGGTGAAGGAAAAGGGTCTCCCATAAAACCATCAAGCCTCTGCTTACAGCTAGCAGTATATTTCACTTAAAGGTTCACTATTAAAGATTTTGTTCAAGTTCTTTACAACTGCAGGCTTGTGTCTGTAGCTCTGAAAGAACGTTTACTATTTCTAGTACATTATGACTTTTTGGTTTTCATTCCTTTACTCTTATTTTTCTAGTTGACTCAAGTGGGATTCCATTAGTAGAGAAATAACATTCTTAGATTCATATTATGTCATTCCTAGCACTAGGACTGTACAAAATCTGATTTTTAAATCCAGCAGAAAAATGTTTGATCTTTCACAGACACAATTTTTATGCAATTAAAATAAAACCTCCAGAATTCCATTGTATTATTTTAAATGTTATCAAAAAAGTACTCTTTAAACTTAAAAAAATAACACCTACCTATTTCTTTGGCAATTGCTGACATTTTTTTCAGTAATTTTGTGTGCTTAGGATCTGTATTAAATTCCATTAGTAAGAAACAAACACTTGTCATAATAAGTAGAAGAAAGATTGTGGTTGGCAGCTTGACATAAGATTTTGTATTATTTCAAAACAAGTTTCTGCAGAATCCAAGTTTCTTGTATGTATGGTCTATTATCAATCTGATTAATTTTTGATGTCTTATTTAAGAGACTTGAAACATTCAATGAAATGCAAGCAGTGATATTTACTGTTTGTCTGATGATGTGTAAAGAACTCATCTTACGTTAGAGGGTAGTAAGGATCAACAGTGTGGCCATCTCCAGTGCTAATGATACAGGAAAGGTTGCCAGAGTATGGAGAGAGCAGCCAGTTCAAAGTGACTGTGATATTTTCAAAGATAAAGCATGTATCTGTTACAACCAGCTGCAGACCTGTAAAACATAATGACAGACTTCAGTGCTGTTCTTTGTCTACATTTCTTGCATAATACAATTGATTTTCATGCATTGTTGAGAGCAGGCCTTCTCCAAAGCAGACTTGATACTGCTACCACTTTGAGTGCATTAGTGGCATGGCTGGGAGCTGATTCTTCTCCATATCTAATGGTCAAGATTCATGTTGGAACATAATTTTATTTGTGTGTTTTATGTGTCTGAATTTCCTGGTGTTGTATCCTATCAAAAACCCTCTGGAGCTGTCAGTTGGGACAGGAAAGCTGCATTTTTGTGTCTTCAATATTTTGAGTGGTCACCACGCTTCCAGGTTCTTCTTTGAGGATGGAACAGGGATTTTTAAGATAAATCTTATGGTCACAATGTTACAGCAAAGAGCAGAACAGGCTTTTGGTGTTGACAGCCCTCTCCCCCTTACCTTCCTTGCAGTGGTATTGAATAGACAAGTAGCTTCCCGAAGCTGGACAAGGATCTCCAAAGAAAGTGCCATCCGCTGCCACCTGGCAGGCCTGAAGACCATGACACTGTCCTGGAAAGAAGTTTTATAGGATCTAGCGTTTTTTGTCTTTGACTGTCTTAACAGCTCAGGTAAGAGATGATTACAGAAACAATAAGGGGCTGGGAGGTGAGCAATATTTTGTCACTGATTTCTAGACAAACTCCCACAGCACTCTGACTTTAGTGTGTTTCTTATTGCCTGGTATTTCTTAGCACTGTTCCACTTTATAGGAATACAGCTGAATTATAGATGTTAAAAAAATGAAGAAGTTACTTGTTTTGTTCAGTTTTGGCTGGAAGTCCAAAGAATCACTGCAGGGGTAGGCCATAGTCAGTGTTCAGTCTGGCAAATGGTGGAGCCTGTAGCTCCCGTAGACTGTGTACCCAACACCCAGCAGGCAGCAGTGGATCCCTCCTGCCCTCCCATCCCCATGGGTGCCAGCCTCCTCCCCCTCTTGGCTAGGAGTTAGGTTTGTATGGATGTGTTCTCTTACGTCTCTGTCAAACCTAGGTTCCCCCATTGGGTTCATCAGAGAATCAGTGTGCCCACATATTTTCTTCACACACTGAGAGGAACCAGCTATTCCCTTGTTTTCCCTCTCCTTCTCTGAATGTCTTTGCTCCTTGCAAAGTCCCTCCATCCCATTTAGCCTCCTGTGGCAACCTCCTCCATGTCAGAAGTTCTTTATGATCCTTTTCATTTTAGGAATATACCACTTTTTCAAATTCTCTAAAGCTACTGAAATACAAGATGAAATATTTCAGGGACCAGGAACTGTGGCATGTACTTTATTCTTCTGACAAACAATGCCATAAGATACTACCTGCTACTTCATCTTTAACACTGATCCAGCTACAGTCTTCATCTGTATCATACTGGAGAGGAGTGTCCAATACGCAATAGTGAGGTGTCTTCCGTCCGTAGAAGGTCTCTCCAATTTGAATAACTTCTCCTGATCCACACTGTACAGTGGCATTGTAATTATCACATGCAATGCTCTGGCCAGATTCTAACAGAGGAAAAAAAAAACAGATTTAGCTTTCTGAATTTCTGAAAAGTCCTGCTACATTTCTTCTGCGTATCCATTTTGGTTTTGTTTCTCTTTCTTTCCTTTTCTTTCTTTTAAATTAAACAATGCTGAAAATGGAAAAAGGAACAAAGCATCAAATATTGTTCAATTTTTTAAATCCAAAAGAATAGATTTACGCTTTTTACCATCTTAAGCAAAAATTTGAGAACATTTTTAGTAAAAGAAAATATTTTAATTAAAAAAAAAAAGATACTTTTGTGGAAAACACATTTGTTTTACCTGCAGTACTGGAAGGTTTAAAGTCACTTCTTACTTCAGAAAGCCTTGTGGCAGCGTATGATTTGCATGATTTTCAGGTTATTGCACTGGAGAAGATCTTGTATATTAAGTACAGGACCTGATCCCATTTTTGTTACAGAGACACCTTCATTCCTGTGCGATATTCGACTGACTTCATTCAGCAGGACTGTTCATATGAGTAAGGTCATATCTCTAAAAGCATACACCTCATTCTTTGATTAATCTGGGACAGTTAATTATCTTTCAGAATTCTTGGTATCCTGTAGTAATCAGGATACTTAATACCCTGAAGAGCATGATGCAAAAGACTGCTCTCATACGGGAGTATTGCAAAAGAATGTTTTTGTTTCAGCTGTCTAGGCTTTAAATACACTGTCCTCCAATTGCTGTTTTGATCATTCCCCTTAAGCACTTTGATTAACAGAGCCAATGTGTGCACACTGCAGTAATTGTGTGCTATTGTTATTTAAAGCTAAATCTAAGCCTGGCTGTAGCTATAGCAACATGATCAGTTTACAGGTTAGAGCTCTCTAAATAAGCTTGAAAAATAATTTGCTGTTAAATTCTAATATGGGCTATTATCTCATGCATAGATTTGTTCTTTACTTTGCAGAGAGGGTTCCCATAGTATTTGCTGTCTCAGCAACTTTGACATGTAAAAATGTACAGAGCCGGGTTTGTGTTCCTATGTACAATCCCATATGTTCAATATGTGTATTCTTACTGCATCAAATTCCTAACTTACAGAGCATTTTGGTGCTAGGATAGAAGTAATAAGAACAGTGAATTGAACTAAGGAAAGTTTTTACTTGAGCTGAGAAACACAGTTCTAGGACAGAGGGACAAAGAACTGATGAAGGCAGAGTGCTGTCTGTCTGCTTAGTTGTTTTTTCACACATAAACATCTCAGGTGATCAAGTAAACAAGGTTATCAGGAACCAGAAAGATTCAGTTCAAATAGTGATACCATTTGGAGCTACCTGTACATTTCATCTGAAGTTTCAAACTCAACGTTATTGTGAACCAAGCCTCACAGTAACAGTGTGAGTTGTAAAATGTGCCCATTTTACAGAGACAAACTGAAGCACTGTCAGGCTGCATGAACTTCCAAACATTCAGCACCCAGGGGAATTAATGAAAAGAATGTCCCCATTCCTTTCAGATATTAGATCAAATTCCTTGCATGCAAAGCTAGTAAAAGAGGAGTCTATTATTGAAATATGTATGTGTATTAACGGACGTGGGCTGTAGATACAGAAAACAAGGCTATAATTGCCTCAATCTGTTCTCAGTTTCCTGGGTAATGGAATGATGGGTGTAGGGTGGGCATTGTTGCTCAATAATGCAGACCCTCTTCGAATTTAATGGGCTTTAAGTCAGATCCTATGGTAACAGATGGTAGCTTCCTTACACACAGACAGTTGTCTACCGTGTTGTAATGGAAAAATAATTTTAGTCTGGTTTTGCAAGGAAAATAAGCTTAAGGGATCGTGCTGTCTGCCAATTTCCTCTACCCTAATCTTTTTTAATGTTAGTCATCTTCAGCCAAATTTGATGTATAGATAAAAACCGCAAAACACCCTAAAATTTCATGAAGATCAATAGGTGGGTGGAAGAGAAAGAGCTGTATCAGTGCCTCTGCTGGGAGTAGAGATTATAACCCAGTGTTTATCTGTTCCATGATGAGGTATTCAGCTGGCTGGCAGGTACAGGTGGAGCTCTGAAGCTGCTGCAGAACTGCAGGGATGGAAGGAAAAGTATTTGGAGAGGTGGAAAGTGCTGGGGATATGGGAGTGAGCTGGGAGAGCTGAGGAGGAGGATAGGGGGAGGATGTGGAACAGAAGATCAGGACAGGAAACAGATTGTTATTAGTTTTGCTGATTGTGGAATGAGTTGTTAATTATGTCACAGGTAGTGCAGTACTGGACCAGAGCAGTAGCACTGCTATGGCTTGTGGTAACCTGCACTTGCATACTGGATTTGGAGACTGTTTATATTAGTGAGTCTACAGCCAGACCTGCCTCCAGATGCTTGTGACCTTGTTCTAATTACAGCCTCAAACTTCACCTGATGGGAGGGTCTGAGAAGAAACAAGAAAAACTTGTTCTCACTTTTGCTTGCTCCAGGCTGCTAGAAAGGGTATCTCTGGAAGCCTGGCTGTGTTTTCGCTTCAGTGACAAACGGAAATTATTTTGATGGTCTTGCCTTAGCCCATATTTATGACTAAGAGTTTAGTTATAGGGCAGTTATACAGGTCCCACCTAGCTCAGGTACTATGGTGTTTTGGGAGTTCATATTTGCAACCAAGCTGTTATACACTACTCAAACTGTCTTTAAACTAGCTAGCTTATGTACGCTGTAGACATGGACTGCTCCACATTTCAATTCACTCTCAGATCTGTTTCTATTTTATTAGTCCTTTGTTGGAAAGCTGGAACTTAGTGTCTAGTTGCTGAGCACCTACAGCTCCCAGTGATTTCAGGGTTCTTCCTTTCTTTGGATCAGATCACCAACAAAGTGGAAAAAGAGCACCATTATATGGGGGTTATATGTTTTTTCGCTTGTTCACTTTCAATAAACTTCAGGTTATTGCACAGCCGCTTTGAAAGAAACAAGACAATTTATGCATAATTGTGAATACAGTATGCTCACTTCTTAGATCCAGCTGTTGTGTGTCTTACCAAACTCACAAATGAAGTCAAATTCCTGGCTGCAATTTTCAGTCACACCCCACTGATACTTGGCATTCTTCAGGATGTACCCACATGTGGATGAGAAAGGAGATGGCTGATCGTTGTACCAGTTACTGTAGCTTATATTTGAGGTGTCCAACCAAATCATTGACCCTGTGAACAAAGTAATCATTTCCTGACTGTTTATTTTCCACAGTAACACAACTAAAGAGTCAGAGCCTGCAGAGCAGGACTGTGTCCCTGCTCCTACTCAAGCAAAGGTGGTTTTGTCTGAAGAGAGATCCTCAATTTCATTTTACATATAATCTAATATAACCATTAAAAAAGACAACACTGCTTCCCCCATGCTCCCAGCCTCAGTATTCCACCATTTCTCTTGCATCAGATCTTGCAGCATCTCCTAGTGTGATGAATTGGCTCAGCTTGCTTGTCAACTGGAGAACCAACGTAGCACATCTTTTTCACTGGGTTAGCAAGCTGATCTAGTTCACCATGTGTTTACACACACACAAGACCCAATGGAAAGGGTGACAACATGCATCTGGGAAGTGAAGCAATTAAAACATCTTAATTTACATCTGAAACATCTTAAGTTACAGCTACAAAAGACATCAGCTTTTCAGCAGATGTCTATAGAGGGATTCATTGTGTTTGTTGTCATGGTAAGTAAGCATCATAGGCTGATACAGTTTTAAAGAAGACATGATTTCAAAATCACCTACCGTCAATAGTTTCATTCAGCAAGGAGTTTGAGATCAGTCCTATCCACCATTCCTGATCCTCGGCAATATGTTTCTGCAAGAACTCTTGAGTTTCCTCATTTTCAATAAAGACAAGGTGTCCCCCTCCTCTCTCACACCAGCTCTGGGCACTTGTGAAGGTACGCTGGAGTCTAACAAACTCATAGCATGAATGGTTGAAAGCTAGCTGATACTTTGAGCAAAGGATTCCTTCCTCAACTGTTGCCTCCTCCACAGCCAAACATGCAGCAAGAGAAATTAGAACTGCAATCCCAAGCCACATTCTCAGCTTGGTGCCCTGTGTGGCACTGGTGTTGCTTATCACATCACCACTCTTTTTGCTGCCTTCTTCAAAAGCTTGAGTTGTCATCCTTGTCATGTCATCAGTATTCCTCTTTACTGTTTGCAACAACAGCAGCAACAGAATGTGAAACAGATTGCTGCTAATATATAATGGTAATTGCATCTGTGCATCTGATACACACAACAAGCGTTGGTATTAAGTCACTGCAATGGCCATTGTGAGACCTATTGTATAAATGTCTCATTCCATGTGAAGTCAGTTTGAAGAGAAGCCATTATAGTATTGCTTTCCTCGTGAACAGAGAAGATAAAATTGGTGTATGCTGTTACTGGACACATGCGAAAGTGAGATAAAGCTCGTCCATCAAAGCTGTCATTGTGTGAGCATTCAAGCTGGACATCTTTACAACAACAAAGAGATACAATAGTAAGAATGAGAGAAGAATGAGGGAAATGAGAAAGACAAGGACTCATTAGATGGGAAAACACACAGTGTTCCTCTAGACACATTTAATTGTTTTTGATTACTTTGTTTTTAATGATTATTATTGTTTCAGTGTCATTATTTGAGGTGCTTCTTTTGGATGCTAATGTGATGCCTATAATTATTGTATCATATTCATCCTGTCCACCTGTTTACATGTACCAAGGTTAATCTCAGCTGTTCCAAGTAGGATTCATTTTGAAGTGTTGTGTCTGTTTAGAATTGCACACCCCATGTGAAATGCTCCCATCATCCCTTAAAGGCTAAGCGGATTAACTATATAGAGCTACATTATTTATACCTGCTAGGAGGTAGAAGAGAAAGCTAGAAGTTAATACAGTGATTTGGAAAAGTTGGAAGTACTGCCTTCATCATCAGAACTAGCTGGGAGCCATCTGTGGACATTGCAAAGGCTGCTGATGGACTTTGTGAAGCCAGTCCAGCAACATTTAGGAGCTGAAATCCCTAAGTGCTTCTGAATTTTCTTACAAAAGATACCCATCAGGTTTACAAGGCCACTGGACTTGCAGAAACACAGTACAAATAAGGATCTTTAGCTATAGTGATCCTCCTGTCCTTGGCATTAACTCCACTGAATTTGATGCAACTATTATTAATTTATATCACCATAACCTGACACTGAAAGAACATGCAGTTATATTTGAACATGGATCAGTGAGCCAGGAACTGCATCACAGAGATGCAGGAAGCAGTGATCTTTGCTTGAATTCCTGCTTTGCAGAAATGCCAACTGCATTGCACTATTGACCTGAAGGTAATGCACATATCGCAGAGTATGCCAGTCCAGCTCTAACTCTCTAAAGCTTTCTTACAGAGTAAAGTATATGCACTGTATCCAGTAAACATTTAAGAATTATCTTCAGTTCCAAACCTTTCTTGACCTCCACTTCATAGTCACCTTGCTTAGCTGGATAAAGCAGGATTATGATCAGGCAGTTCAAGAGAAAATTCACAGGGAAGTATTTAATGGGTAGGACAATTGCAGAGAAATAGAGGAAAGGGGAAGAAAATGCCCTGTGATGGAAGGATAGTAAGTACGCTATGTCCCCTCTCCCACTGCACTTGAAAATAGAGACTTACCTCAGCTATGGAACCCTTGGACCAGATTGCACATTAATTTCTGGCAGATTAATAGAGACGGCTGATGCAGCAGCTGAGATGCGAATATTCAGATTGGGTTTCCCACCTCTGAGGATGGCCACTCCATACTCTGATTATCTATGGATCTGGCCCAGTCAGAGCCCAGGCACCCATCCCTTTCCTGGAAGAGACCCTGTAACTATGATCATCAGCTGGTTCTGCTGAACCAGTTGATAATCTGTTGTGGATTTTGTCCATAGATTAGGAGTCTCTCTTGGGCTGCATACAAAACTTCGTAGGCTTTAGTTTGGAACCACCCCCACAACTCAACTGTTCAACAGTCAAGCTATTGCAAAAATCAGAGCTGAGGGCAGCTTCTGTTCAGGTAGTTTGCCACTGCATATTTTCGTGACATTCCCTTCAGAGTGCTTGCTTCTTCTTGGGCCATGCTGACTTGCCTGGCTTTGGAGAAGCTGGCAGCCAGCCCTTCCATTTTGGGCTCTTGTATATGAGAAACATAGCCTGTTTCTGAAAACATAACTATGAAGAAGGAGACTGTACTTAAATGTATCTGACTCAGTGATACAGACTTCATTTCCGGTAAGTGCCATTAACTCACATGTGTGATGGATTGATTCTGTAGCACCGTCCACTTCTCCCTCTGCAGCTGGAAATTTGAATACATGAACATACTGCTAAAAATGCCAGAGCTGGAGATGCCACAGGCTGTCCTCCGTGGATCTGCTCCAAAGCCATTGAAGTTAATGGAAGTCTTGTGTCTGGCTTTGATGGATTTTGAAACAGGCCCCCAAAAGAACAAGTAATGCTTGGAAATGTCTATAAATGAAGCCAAGCTCTCCAAGTGAGCCTGCTGTTAGGAATTTCTACAGCAGTGTGATTTTTCCTAATCTACAGTTGCTCTAAGTAACTCTTCAACTGCGTGCAGCAGATGGGGAACAGAAGACAGATAGTTTCCCTCTTTCTCAGTGTGTTGACTTTATTCCTTTTAGTGCCACTAAAGCAGTCTGTCAGTTTATTCTGTTTTCCCCAAGGAAGAGAAAAGCATTTACAGAAAAGAAAATACTTCTTTAAAAGCATCAAAATTAGCAACTAGGGTCTTCAGAAGAGAAAAAATTCCTGAAAGCCCTTTTCACTCAAAATGGCTTGATTTCAAATTGTGCTGCTCGAATTTACCATTTTGTAGGAAACATGCTATTTGCATTCTTCTTCAACAGAAGCACATTTTTAAAGTAGTTTTGTTATGCCAGAAGTCCACGTGGAAGCTTCACAGGATAATGGTTTATTTAATTTTTTTGCTATTCACCTTTGTGTAACTGGCTGAATTTAAAGAATTTAAATAGTTTAAGAAGTTATTTAAAGTGTTGTTTTTTAAGGAACTTTGAGCCCCTCACATGTAGCCAAGACTTGTTGATCCTTGTTCAGTTATAGATGTCTGCCTGAAAGTCTCATGTAGCAACCACCCTTAAAGCACGTGTTATGTACCAGTGACTTAAACTAGAACATATTCACCAACAAAAATAGGGCTTGCAAAGCAATTGTGTTTTGCAAGCTTTGACTAGAAATTAGTTACAAAGGTTTCTCAATATTTTTACACCCTCACTCCAAGCTGCGATAAAGCTATGAATAACTCCTTTGTTTGTGAACTCTGTTGCATCTGTTGGAATAAGTCTTTTAATTTTTCCCAGAAATGTTGCAGGGGGCCCTGCAGATCTCTTAGAGTCCTAACGTGCCCTTATGAGTTACACCACATGGTGGCCATAAAGAGAAAGTTTCTTTGGCACAGCATTGTGCTATACAAAATATCACAAAAGACAATGGTGAATGATTTATTCCTAGTTTCCAAAGGACCCTTCAAGGTTTACTAATTTGTTGTTGTTGCTGGTGGAAGTAGAAGCTGTTGAGGTGAAAGAAAACTGAAACATATTTTATTAATGATGCTCAAAAAAGTTAATAGGTGTTAGTAAAAAAAAAAAAAAAAGGTGGCTTACATTGAAATTCTGGAAGGGAATCTTCTAGGTCCTCTTCACCACTCCTAAAAGTTGAACCCCTTAAAACTGTCTCAGTTTTGGTACCCAAATCTCAAAGTACTCATCATCACTTTTTTTTTTTTTAATCTGTGCTTATGTATGTAAATTACATGCCATTTGGAATGTTTAGGTTTATATGCCTAAATTCTTATAGATCAGGATGATGAGCACACACAGTGCTTATCTAATGTATGTAGGTGTGGTAGGCTTGCCTTGACACCTTTGGAAATCAGCCTTTCATACACCAAACTAGGCACCTGGTCCTAAATGGCAAATTTAGAAAAGAAAAAAAAAGCCTGAAATCTTGTTCAACACAATCAAGTTCTATAGCTCAGGACACCCTGAATCCAACTGCAAATTTCTCCATAACCAACTGCTGCTATTAGGAGAATGTGGCTCATTCATAAGACTTTTCTGTTTCTGAACTTCGGTCTCCCACACCTGAGGAAAATCAGTTCTAGAGTTTCACTGGGCTTTTGGAAAGCTTGTTGCACAGACAAAGAGGAGAGGCATGGTGCCCCCACTGAGTTCATGGTGGTCCTGATTTGTACCCTAGTGCAGCCTCACAACATCCCGTGCTTCAAAAGGCCATGGCGCACAGCAGAATAGCTTGACAATCCTCTTTTGCAGGCCAGAAAGTGTTAGACTTGAAGAGTTAAGGAAGTGAAGACTTCCTGCCAACAGGAAGGAATAAATCATACCTCTGTTCATTTTGGCTGTTGTTCATTTGCCTTGAGGAAGAGCAAGTAAATTTACTCTCTATAGGATATTATCATCTTTACATTCCTGAATATTACTGAATGTAATGTATAGATTTTAGAACGAATAGAAATATATCTCTGTTCTATGAACTGAACAATCATATACATGAAAAATTGTTTTACGTTACTCTGGCTTTGAGGCAGAAGAAAGATGATTTTCAGGTATTACTAACTTAAGCCCAAGTTGTGAGTGCCCTTTTTAGCATGTCACATGCACTTCCACTGTGTGCAGAACTGCTTGTTGAAAAGGTCTGTTTCATTATTACCCAAATAGCAGACTGCCTGGAAAGGGATGGAGAAAAGCCCCTAGGTACATATATGTCTTCTATCTCTACAGATTGCTTTAGAAAAGGCCATCTGTCAATTGGTTTAAGAAGGTGGGTCACAATCAGGCTTCCTTCCTTGCTGCTCTCCTGGACTGCTTGTCCTGATAGTGAGACCCAGTTGTTTGCTGAATCAAAAGGGTTTGGTTTTGTTGTTGTTCTAATTGTCCATGTGGCAACACAGTGAACTTACTAGTGAGCCCTGCCAAGTTGCAATCATGATGTTATCTTGTTTAGAAAAACAATGAAAACAATCCTTATCTTTATGGGGTGCCATAGTTAATTTAGAAATCCAAACCTGGAATGATACGGTCAGGATACAGATTGGTAGGACTACATTCAGGAGCTGCTGAGTCAGACATAATTTCTGTTTATAGGACGTGTATGGTTACCTTCCAGCACAGTTGTTGTCTGGATAAGTCACTGAGGATCTTCTAGCAAGTGTCCCTTTAGAAGCACCTACTGCTGCTTTTGGGCTTGCAGCTTGACTTCCCTCACTTGCCAGACAGTTGGTGCCTGAATACCTCCCCCTCTCCCAGCTAGCTCCTATGTTTTATTGCTTCCCACAGCAGAAATTTGACTACTGGGAAGAAGAGGAAAAGTGTGCCAAATAAGAACGTTAATCAAGCTAGGGTTATTGATGGCTAGGGTTAGCCTTGAATTCACATAGAAAGAGCAGAGCTGTCTGAAACATCTGCCGACACCTTGCATTCTTACCATCATGATTGACTAAGTGGCACAATTTAGATGTGGCATTACCTTAGTATGTTATTAAAAGAACTGTTCTAGTGATTAAAGTTAATGTTTTATGGGTAAAACATTAACTGCTGGTAGATGGAAATGAACTGAACTTTTACTAGCATGTATAGAGAAGCAAAAAATTTGCTTGGATCTGAATCGACAACCATCACAACTCCACTGGAATCTCTGCAGTCACTTCAGATTTCTATCAGTGTAAGAGTGGCCAGACTTCTAAGGCAGACCAGCTTCCATCTCCTGTTTGTTTTATTTAATTTTGTTTTACATTTTTCTTCTGCTTGGTGTGAGCTATTTCTGAGCATACAGGACAAGAAAACAGAAAAAAAAAAGCTGTTACAAGTTTTAATTCATAATGTTTTTCATCAGTCGATTTCAAAGCACCTTACCAAAGAGGTCAGCTTCACAGTCCCCATGAGAGGCTGGAGGTCCTGCAGTCTGTTCAGGGACAATGCTTTTGTGTTAAGCAATCTGCACTCAGATGACACCTGACTAAAACCAGAAAACAGTTCTTTTTTGTTTTTCTTTTATGTTCTCCCAGAGATGTACAATAGGCTAAAAGGCAGGACAGTGTGCAGCAGCATTAACTTTTCTCACTCTAAATGTCTGTAACACCACTGTTACAGCTTCAGTCGTGGAAGAGAATGCTATCCTCCATATTGTCACTCTGCTCATTTGAAAACATTGCTGAACTGTGTAACATTAAATACTAAAACATTTAAATATTCCTTGCATGTTGAAAGTTGCAGGTAAGGTTGTAAAAGTCTTATGGTGAGGAAGCTTATGCAGGTACTGTGGCATCTTACCTGTTTGAATGTCTCGTGTTTAAATGTTTGGGCATTTAAATATTTGGGTGTTATGATGACTGGGTGAGCTCAGTCTGGTTAGATACTAGTACAGGTACACCAGCAGTTCTGTGCTGCAGCCAGCACTTGAAGAGCTTTAATACTGAGTTACATCATATTTTTATTTGAATTATTAAATCAGTATTTCTGGTAATATCTGCACATAAAATGACTGTAGTAAAAAGTAGTAAAAGAAAAACGTATTTTTATTTATTACAAAAAATATTAAATCTCACCAAAGAAAGTCTCACTAAACCCACAAAAATAATTAGTTTGATCCAAACAATACTGATGAAAACAGTATTTGATCAAAATAGGTTTGATCCAAACAAAACCTGATCAGACTAATATATGGAAACTGTTGTTATTTAAATTTGAACAGGCCATATTAGTAGTTTGTGTTTGTAATTGTACTCGGATAGTGCAAGAGAATTATTCCTCAGTGGTGCTGACCATATTTCTTTTGAAATGAGATCATGTCAATAAGACAGTATTTAACAAAGATAAATGTTGGAGCTTACATCTCCTGGTACAGTGAGATAGCAGTCAGTATGATTTCAGCAAGAACAACTCAAAGTTCGTATCAGTTTTAGTACTGGAGTCCTTATTTAGCAATAATAGATAAGAGTTGATAGTTGGAAGTTCTTAGCACCGCCTAAAGACATATTCAGGTAATTTGACCTTTGTTTATGGGCTTTAATTATAACCTGAATTTTATAATAGAAAGATTGAGATTAAAGTAAATTAAGTAAGTACTTATATTTCAGTATTAAGATAAGGAATAATATTGGTCTGTCTGTGATTTATAAGGCAATGATCTGCTTCTTGTGTAAGTAAACCAAAAGTACAAAGGTAGATACATGGCAATTACATTAGCATTATACTAAAAGCTTAAGTAACTAGCAATTTGAGCTGTACAAAATGCTTAATTATTTTTACACACAACAAGTAAGCACAGTTAAAAATTTACAAGAAATCAACGAGACTCATAATCTGCAGTTGTGTATGGCCACAGAGTATAACCAGACCAATGCTGGGCAGGGTACTGCTTTGCTCCAGAGATGTCTTCATGGCCCATTCTTAAGTGTGGGAGAGAAGCTCAAGGCACTCGGAGTCTAGGGGGAAGTGAAAGCTAAAAAGAACCCATGAGGAAAGAGGTTGTAGCCTCAATTGTTTAAAGCAGGAAAAAAATACAGTGAAGAAAACCTGCCTAAGGTAGGGAGCTGGCAGCTTCAAAAATGTTGTCAGGAGGGGTGAATGGAGAGAGGAAACTCTGGGAAGAAATGATAGACTTGGCTGAGGGAAAATTTGTATTTGAAGGATTCCACAACTGGATAGTGTCTGTAAATAAGCATCTGGAGAGGCTATTCAAGCTATGGGATTCAAGCTATTGGGGTTCATTTGTATAAAGGCTTGTTTTCAGTATTTCTTACTGGGAAGAGTGATGAAGGGTATGGTACAGAGACAATGGAAAGTAATTGCTATGCAGCTAGAGGGACAGTAAACATGAAACATGAGTTTGCCTTTTGTGTTTCATTAAGCTCATGAAAATTAGTTCATTGATTGAAAATTTAAGGGCTATGAAATGTGGTCCTCTTCTCTACACCCCTTGTTTTAGGACCACTCTTTTTACTAGGTACTGTAGATCCTGTTCTACTGTGATTACTTCTTGCAGTAAGACTGATAGATGCCTTTTGACTGCATTCATGATTTTATATTATAGTTAAGCTGTTTTCCTTCCTCTCTAAGTTGTGAACAGCTCTGCTCACACTTCTTTCCTTCATTGCAAACTATTAAATTAAATGGCTTCAATAACATGGCAAAAATGTAACACTACAGAAAACTGTCTTTTCATACAGACAGAACAGTCTCTCTGAATTTGTAATGTTCTGGTAAACATTGTATGTGTGAGTTATAATGTGCCTCATGAACCCAAGATCACAGATAGTCTGGTACTCCTTCCTAAATCTGGAGAGGACTGTATTTCCCGTAGGCCCAGAAAGGCAGCAGCTCCCTTTTCTAACCTCTTCTTTATATTGTTCTGTATAGGAAGTTTGAGCCAAAGCCAAAAAGCAGACATGAAAACATTAATAGGGAACAGTCTGAGATTCATCATAAAGATACACAGTTCTGTGCTGACAAAGAGCTCTAGCTCTTAGGGAAGGTGTTGCTGGGCCTGCTTCTTTCTTGTGGAATATCAAAATAAATGAGAAGAATAAGGAGGAGTAGAAAAGGTTTCTCTCTTTGTTCTCTAGAACATGGAATTCTGTAACCTTGTCTCTGCTTTTCCATCAAGCACATTTCTACAAAGGGAGAGGAAACTTGGTGAAATAATAAAATTAGAAAAGTCACCTAGTCCACATCTACTTCCTCTGACAATTACACATTATAATTATAAATAAATACTTTGATATTAATCCATTTCAGTGTAAAAAGGGGAAAATTGCACATTTAGCAAGAAAATTAATTTCTCCATATCTTACTAAACTGCTTATCTGTCAATAGCATGATGGAAACAAAAAAAAACAGTATGCATTTTACTGGTAAATAAGTATTTTTCACAGACAAGCAGGAAAAAAGAACTTTGCAAGGCCTCTTTATTATGCTGTACAAAATATCAGACAAAACTTACAGGCAGACACCTGAAATTAGCTACTGAAACACCCTCGGGTTGATTGCAAAAGTTGTTGGATACCTGCAGCTCCTTGTTCTTCCATTAAAACAACTTTTAACAAGATTTCCAGTGATCTCATATTGGATGAATCTTAAACTACATGAACAGTTAGGGTGAAGAAGGGCAAAAGTGGTTTGAATTAATCTTTTTATTGCTTGCTTGCTTTATGTAAATATCACTGCTATAGATCAGACCAATCACACAACTTCTGTTTCATTGAGATACAGGTCAAATAATTAAAACCAAAGCATTAAGAGCTGTAGCCATGTAAATGGATGAGGATCTGCTGAAGAGAACATGTTAAACCAAAGCAGAACATCATGGACAGAGAAAATGTCTCTGTGGCTTAGTGGAAGCAGAATTGGCTTTGCTTTCTTGCCAGATCCTCTACAGTCTCCAGCACTGCTGAAAAATCCCTTAGTTGGCTTTGCATATACAAATAAGTCTACATGTCTACACACACACGCACACACACACACGAATGCATATATACATACATATATATACACACATACACGTTTATGTATGTATGTATGCATACATGTGAGGACTTTGATACCCTTTGTCTCCTACAGCCTCCTGGTTCAAACATGCTGTTTCTTTTTTAATACTACTGACTCCAACAAAGCCCATGTATTTTCTTTTTTATCTGGCTTCTTATTTTTGTTATCACCTGTTTCTGGCAGTGCTTTCCAAATAGAGACAACGACGTGCCATCTTGATGATTTCCCAAAGTGAAGATAAGCCATCAAACAGACAAAAGGTAAGGAAGAGAGGAGCAATGTATGTGTATAACAAGTGAGTCAGAGCAGTCACCTGTAGCACAAATTGTGTTTTCACTAAAATGAATATGGATATTTATAAATGATCAGTCAGACTTAAGAATGGATGTTAAAACATTTTGGGAACAACAGTGTGATTTAGCAGAAAAAATCGGATTTTAGGGTAACCTCATATGAAATTGTATAATATATGATTGTGCAAAGAATCTTTTTATCCTTCATGTTCAATGGAGCGTGTGATTTGCTCTGCAATCACATGCTTTATATTGAAATAATTCTTTTTCTAGAGGATTTTAAAATTAGCAACATTGAACTCAGTTAAGTACCTTATCTTGAAAAAAGNAGAGCCCATAAAAGCTGAGGTGCGAGGTAAGTTAATGAAAATCTCTTCTAATACGTGCAGTTACTTTGGTGATTTCAAACATGTAAACACTGAAGCTCTTGTTTACCCAGAACAACACGGAAGACAGAAACTGAGAAAATGAGAAACGTCAGTGAATCCTGTTTAAAGGGCTGAGCTCAGATCTTATTTGTGTCCCTGACTGTGGGATTTTTCTCACTTTATGGGTATTTCTGTGTACTTTTCCAGAAAGTCNCCACAGAAAATCTAAGGAGCTGATAACTAGGTGGAATCAGGTCACATATGGGAGAATATGTTACAATATTTATTTGCGAAAAGAGGTGTAATTCAAAGGTGTGCAACTCAGTTCACTCTGGAACATCTTGTGTATAACAAAAAAGCAGTGTTCAGTGATGGTATTTTGTTAGTTAATAGAATAACCCAGTTTAAATTTCACAGCATGGAAAGAAAATGATGATACCTCAAATGTTTGTCACTCCCCCAAAGCCAAATTCAGAATGGTGGGTAGAGATTTCTTCTATTTTTATCTCTGCTCCTGCCAAATGGGGCAAGCACCCCTGTGAACTATCTAGAATTTTCTCTGCAGTGCTGAAGGTGATGTTTCAGATCCATTTTACCTGACTCCTTGGGTGTGCCCAGCTGTGTGAGCAAGGTTCACAAAGCACAAAAAGGCAAGTTACATTTTTCTTACTCTTCCATTGAATTAGTGAAAGAATTAAGGAGAATGTGCAAGTATTATAGTGTATGCATTAGGGATTAAAGATCAACTATTATAAATCTATAAACCACCAGCCACTAGCTCGAGTTGCACTTTGACCTTAACCTTTTATGTAAGAGGAAAAAGCTGTTCTTAGCCCAGACAGGAGGGGACTGCTACGCCTGCAGGAACAGCTGGGTAGAGTACACACAAACTNGTTCACTGAAGTTGGTGGTGAGGAACCAGTCTCAGAATTTAATCTGGTGACACTCCCTCCCCCATGGCTCTGCGCAGACTTTCATTTTCTCCTCTCTATAACCCTTCAGTGCCCACTCTCTGCTCTTTGAGCTGAGTACACTCTTCCTTGCTTTCTGGAGAGGGTCACCAAAATTGGGACGCTTTAGCAATAGTAATTCTAAATAGAAAAGCAGCAGTAACAGATGCCACCATGTGCTGTTAAAAAGACAGTTCAGAAGGTATTCCAGTAAAAAAATGCAAAGTATCCTCCAGCGAGATGGCTTAAAGTGGCTTTCTAGGGATGAATGCTTAATCAACTTAACAATTTTGCTCTCTCTCTCTTTTTTTTTTTTTTTACCTTAGAGAAGAGGGAGACAAAGAGTTTTTTGCTACAGCTACAGGAGAAGTTTGTTGCTGAGAACCCCAATTTAATAAATATATGCTGCATTTTTTGTAATATATAATCTAAGAAATAGCAGGCATCTAATACCAATTTTAAAGTCAGTTCCCAGGTAGGGCATATAAAAGCAGATAATTACAACTTGCATGATGTTGTTGTTGTTGTTCAGTTTGATGTCTAAATTGAAAAAGATTTTGTTTCAAGTCAGACAAAGTGCTTTGTTTTAATTTGAAGTGTTTTTATGCCTTTCAAATTTGTGTCACTCGATAAAAACTTACTATTGAAACACTTGAGGT
>VXAL01008736.1:89080-109273 GCA_013399475.1 Chauna torquata
TTGAGGTTGCTTGCAAACAAAACCATTTATCATACCTGATCTGTATTATGGAATGGTTTATTTAAACAAAGATTGAATAGTTCAGTAAATAAAATTAAGTACACAAAATGTTACTTCATTGGTAATGATGATTCAGTATTTGTCAGTAATGAAAATTAAAGAGAACCTGGACCTCTTTAAATATTTTGCTAGCCCTGAGCCCTGGCATTGTTTTGGCTCCATGTTACTTGATATGTACACTGTAAATATGACCCCATATTACTGACATCAGACATAATTCAACTCTTACTCTCCTAAAGACTGTACGGCCATATGATCATATAAGACTCCGTTGCTATGATGGTTAATAATCTTCCAAATATTTGGAGATTTTGTTGTGTTACTTTCATGCCCTCACATAGTACAGAAAAGTATCATTATTTCCACTTTAGATAAGAGCATGAGGCAAAAAAGATACAAGGTCCAGATTTTCAAAGCTATTTAGGCACTTTAGGATGCTGATTGGTACCCAGTGTTATTTACAGAAATGCTTAAGTCCCACTAAGATGAATTTTCATCTGAAAACCTGACTAGATGCCCATTTGCTCCATGCTTTTTATACTGGAATTATGCCAGAAATTACACTGCATTACGCCAAAAGTTTCAGAAGTTGCATCAAGTCCATAGTGGCTTAAACAGAAGATCACTTTTTTTTCCTGATTATCTATTGAAGCGAAATCATTTTGTTGGCTTGTCCTGGAACTTCTTGAGCATCTTTATTCTGATATAGAGGAATAATCTCTAAACAAAATGTTTAGCCTTAGGATCTGCATGATGTTAAATGAATTACAGAAATATCTGATTTTCTTGAAATGATGGGCCCCACAACAGAAGATAGTTTTATTGGGTCAAAATCCCACAAGACCAGAAATGCAGCAGAAGTACTGTATTTTTCTGCAGGGAAAGAAAGACTGGTTGCAGGAAAAATGCATGCAGTCAGCCCCAACTTGGTGTTACCAAAAGGTTTGCAGGGGCATGACCAGCAGTTCATGCTTACTGTACAGATTTACAGTCATAAATGACATTGGAAAGAGGGTAGAAGCACAAAAGACCACGTTTGCCACACTGCAGCTACCCATAGTACTGGAGAAATAGCAGAGTCTTCTATCTTCTATTAGCAAATAACGGAAAATTGTAGAAAGGGAAGTGAAAATAAGAGAAACACTTGTATTTGAGGCATATAAACAGACTAAATTTTTTTCAGTGATTAATGTTCAGTAATCAGCCAAACAAAAAATAAGTATCTATATTAAATATTTAGTTTCTTTCTAAATCTATTTTCTCTGAAGAATTCTTTTCTTTTGCTAACTTGCGATTTCCTCACTTCTAGCTAATTATTCTTAGTTATTCAAGGTTTGTGAAATTATCTGTATTAGAGATTGAACCTTGTTCATCTTATACAAAAAGTACTACAATTATTGTATTGAGAATTTCCTGTATGAGAAGGGCAAGTAAGGTTTGGTTTTTAAAACTCTTCCAGAATGCAATAATAATAATAAAATGTGCATCCATTGTGTCAACGTTTTTTTCTCTTGCTGATGTATTCCAAATCTGTAACCCTAATGAAGTTGTGTGAGTACTGTGGCAGACAATATTAGTCAGCTGTCCTGACTAAGAAGGTATTTATGCAAAGCTGGCATTTACTCCATATCCTTTCTTTGCATTTGGATGTTTTGTGCTTAATGTCATTTATTTGAAGAAATAGGAAATGTCCTTGCCTCCCTTACCTACAACGATCAAAATTCAGGAAGTGTTCTCTTAGAAAATGACCCAAGTCCCTTCAGGATCTCAGAAAGCCTTACAGCAAAGTCATCATTACCTCTCTGCAACTGCATCAACTTTGACAAAATTGAATATTTTCATGGCAGGACATTTCTATCTGTTGTAAAGGTAGAATTATTAAAGGATGTCAACATACTTGACATGGGGTCACAAACTGAACCATACGGAGAATTAAATTTCTGAATAGCTTTTTTATGTAGAGACAATGTTCAGTGCAGAAATTGTGTGGAAAAGTAGTGTGTGATCATAAATATTCCCTCAGGAGGCAAACACACAAAGAAGCAAGTGAAGGTTTTAATTTCATATCTGATATGCTTCTGCTCAGCCCTTTAACACTAATGACATTTTTTAGTTGTTGTTATTCTGTATGTCAAATGATAGCTAATGTATTTTTGCAGGGATTTGATGAGGAATGTTTTGTATTCAAACCTCAATAGTACTTACATATTTTCAGTATAATATTTCTACTCTTTATTTGTGTTCAAAACACCAACATTATGACTTGTGTCACAAAATGACAATACATTATGTTGTGTAATTTAATTAATGAAATTTTTACTGGAATTCATTTAGCCTAAAGCTTAAATTGATGTACTGAAGGGCAGTACAAATCATATGTCCTATAAAATCTGTTCATTTCTGATAAGCTCTAGCTTTTCCTGGCATGAGTAAAAGGGTTTAAACAAATCATTTTAATATCAGAGTGCAAGGAAGAAAGGTCCAACTCTATTTACTTCCTGGTTTTTAACAAATTACATTCCAGCAATCTCTTTTTCATGTGGTAATCTCATATAGCAATATTTATGCAGAATGTTACTAGTGCCACATTTTTGATCAGCTCATATTTTAGTTAGCCAAAACTCAAAGGTAATTATTATATGCTATTACAAATCTAGACTTACACCCATAGTCCATCTGCCTGTACGAAGCCTGTGCCCTTAGGAAAATTGTCCTGTAGTGTGCCCCTTCCCTAAATGAATGGATACCGATATGTCCTCTTTGTTTGCAGGTCAGTTGCCCACTTGGTTGCAAGGGATACTTCTCCGAAATGGCCCAGGGATGCACACAGTAGGGGACACTAAATATAACCACTGGTTTGATGGCTTGGCTCTGTTGCATAGCTTTACATTTAAAAATGGTAAGTTATTGCACATCACATGCAAAAAGCTCAACAAGTCAAATCTTCACGTCTTATGTTGCTAATTCTGTTTTAAGTTTGATTAGCATTAAAATGTCCAGGTGTCTGGTTATAACCCTGCAAAAAAATAGGATGTGTAGGTGCTGTGTGGCTGGTGAGTCTGTCACAGCTGCCAGTCAAAACAGGTGAGCTGTTTCATAAAACTCCTTTCTGAGAGAGAAGGACTGCACACACCTCAGGGGAGAAATGTCCATGTCTCTGGGTTCTGGCACTGCTCCAGTTTTTATTAGATGTCCAGTCACCCCATTGACCTCTAGGGCAGCTGCTGGATGCAGGATCTCTCAGGTCTAGCTGTGTCTTCCAGCTACAGCCCTTCTCCCTTGACATGAAAAGAGATGATGGAGAAAGTATTATGATGGTTCAATGGGACAGTCCCTGAGGAGAGTAATTCTGTCTGGAACAATTTCATGTTTTAAGGCCAACTTTATGAGGTCATGCAAGCAAGACCAGAGCTCCTTGCCTATGCTACCTGAGGATAAAAGTTTCTGTTTCAGCTGTGCACTGTGCCCAAGGGCCAATTTCTGCCTCTTGTCTGCAGAGTGGAGTGTGTGAGATGGTAACTTGCTCTTGGGAAAGTTTCTCCAAACGTACATTCACACCTCACTTGCCATAGCAGCAGCAGGAGTATCTCTCTGGGGCTGTTCTCCAAGATAGATTATATTGTCGTTTTTTCTGGAGTGCCAAAGCTCAATGTTGTCTGCTCTGCAGGATAGCCTGCAACCACCTCTGAGCAGGTCACCGCAGGGCAGCCTTTCCCTTCCACACTGATCAAGAAGATGTTTCTTCTTGAAATGATGTTCATTGTTTCAAACTGGATCAGCCAAAAGTACTGTAAGATTCAGAGGATTTTCTGTTGTGGATGAACAACCTGGTTTCAGGGAAGACTAACATTCCACTTTTGGGATATGATTGCAGCTGTAATAGCTGACAGGAGAGAAATTAGGCCACTGTGTCACTTCACAAATCAAACTTCACTTATGTATACTTAACACTCTTACAAGCAGTCCTCCTACTTGACATGCTTACGGATGGAAAACAGGCAGCTCCTTTATCCAAAAGAATTTCATTTTTCTTAACCATTTAAGTTAAAGCATATTTTGTCAGTTCAGCTGCTTTACAGCATGAGGCTGGATGTTTTACACCTAGATTCTTCCTGCAAAAAGTATGTATCTGTAAAAGAACTGAGTTTTACTTATGTCATCCTCCATACCTAGTGTGTTTACGTTTTAGTTTCCGTTTCTATGACTGGAGGCATTTAATGCAGCTGCAGGATCTCCTAGCCTGTCCAGGTCTACATCACAAGCAAAATAACCTACAAAGTAATGAACAGTGTTTTTAAAATATCTACTTACTTACCTAAAGCAAACAGAACTCAGTTAGTTCAAATATATTGGTCCATTAAATCAGTTAGGGTAGAGGCTGATTCCTTCAAGCAGTGTGGTACCCTCTCATAAACAGCAAAGCATAAATGTTGCCAGTACAAGAGATTTACCACCACCCACACATTGATGCGTAATTAATCATTTTTACACAGATTGTTTTGGTTTACTGGAAGAGTTTATCCAAATCCCTCCTTTCTTCTTCCCAGTCATCCAATATTGTCCAAACTTGTTGGTTATTAAGGAAGCTAGATAAATTGTTACCAATCTCAGCAGCCACTGGAACAGTCCTGGGTTCCTCTGGTGACCTAGAGAGCTGAAAAAGCCTTCCAAAACAGGGATTTAGAGGGACTGTCTGTTTCATTGAAAACTTTTCTTTGCTAAAGGACATCTGCTTGACAAATTCTTTCTTTGGCTTTGTCTGTGCTAATTTTCTAAAGAACTCAGTATGAAATGTGATTGAAACCTGTTTGACCTTTGTCAGGTGAAGTCTACTACAGAAGTAAGTATCTCCGAAGTGACGCATACAACTGCAATATAGAAGCAAACCGAATCGTGGTGTCCGAGTTTGGAACTATGGCTTATCCAGATCCATGCAAAAACATATTTACCAAGTAAGCAATGCTTTTTCCAACAAGATTCTGCTATCTACCTCTCTCTCCAGCACAGATGTCTTTCTGTTTACCCTTGACACATATTATACAAATATGAAATTTGTTTGGTAAATTTACAATTACCAAATACTGACAAGGCCAGGAGATGCATCCAGTACCATACACTGTATGGGTTAGTCTAAGGCAAATATTTTAAATCTACTTCATGAGTAATATTGTCTGTTTTTTCACTAGTGCAAGTAGATTTTGTTGTAATTTTGAAAAAACAAGTATTTTCTTTTTCAGGTGTTTCACAGAATTTTATAAAAATGATAATCTGTAAGGGAAGAAGCATCAAGAAAGAACAGAAAAGATGAAAAGTTGGGGAAAGTATTAATGCAAAATTTATTCTGCAAAAAAGATGAAAATCATCAATAACCAAAAAAAACAAACCAAAACCAAACCAAAAACCAAAAACCTTCTGGATTAAAGGCCATTTTTATGCCCCCTGCCCCCAAAAAGAAAGAGATGAAAATTTTCAATTGTTTCTTGAGTCATGTGCAGTGCTTTGAAGGACTGCACCCACAGGCCTGAGCTAACCCTATGTTCAAAATTACAACCACTTGGGGTCATTGCAATAGCTGCTTTCATACTGTTAGAAAGGACGATAGGCTGTATATGAGAGGCAATGTCTAAGCCATCATGTTACCATCTATCCTGTAAAATTGCCTGTAGATGTTCCCTGGCAAATGCAAGTAGCTCACCCATCTTTTATTTCTGGCAGAACTACCTCTAATGACCTCAAATTTGATATTTGGTAAGACCATATACATGGATAGTTACTGCAGAATAGTTGGTATCTTGTAAGTTGTTACCCTGGGAAAAGATGCTTTTCTTGCCTCTTTCTACAGTAATAGGGTAATGCTGGCATTTTCAGTCTGTAAGGGATATAAGCAACTTTGTCTTGGTTTCAAATGAATATGATAAATTTCTACACTAATAAGGAGAACTGACAAAGAAGCCTATATGTGAAGTCAGATCTACTTTGAAATCATAATTTTGATAAGGGATAACACTGGCAACAAAAATATACCATCAGCAAATATATAAATCCACCAATTTTATGAGGGCACACCCTGAAATAAATAGCTTTTAGATAGAAACTGTTAGGACAAATTCTCACAAGGTATGCACATAAGAGCTTGTAAGTATCCCATCCTGATAAACCAGTGGCTATCTCACAGCTGCCAGCAGGACTGGACCTGGGTGTCCATTTGTGCATGGAAAAATGGTTTCACACATACATGCCCTTAGTCCTCGCCCAGGCTAAGCGTGTTGAAGAAGTTCATCTCCTCTGCCTTTCACCCTGTCCACTGAGGCAGTGGAAGAGCAGCAAGGAGAGAACACAGCAGGGGAGAGACAGACCCAGCTCCATTACGCTGCCGCTGCTGCTGCACGCAGCCCGTACTGCGCAGGTTGACTTCTGCTTTGTATAGGGTAAAAGCTAGTACAACTTCTGCTTCTCTGATGAACCAATATGAAATTTCCCTCTCTGCAGGGCATTCTCATACTTGTCTCACACCATTCCCGCGTTCACAGACAACTGCCTGATCAACATTATGAAAACTGGGGATGATTATTACGCTACCAGTGAGACTAACTTCATCAGAAAAATTAATCCACAGACTCTGGAGACGCTAGAGAAGGTATTAAATAACTGTGTGTCATTCTGGTTCCTTATCTTCTAATGAATACAGTTTCAGGCTGATTCATAAGAATCCTTTAAGATCTGCGGTACGCAAAACTGGAAAGATACTTTTCTCCTCCTATTATTTCCTTACTAGCACAGAAGACTTTTTTGAAATCATGGTAGTGTGAGATGGTGAACGTACCGGTTCATTTAAGAACTCAGGAGTTCAAAAATAAATCCCAGGCAGTTTAGGGAAAAGCTGGGCTTTGGGCAATTTCACAATTGTACACAATGTAGTAAGGCTGCAGGCATAATACCACATGTCATGCTTATGATGTGGTTATTTTGGATGATTCCCAGTATTAAGCATCTATAGTTATCAACTGATTTACATAATTAACAATTCAGTAGGTCATTTATATATGATGACTTTTCAAATACCTTATGCAAGATATTGCTTAATTATTAAAAGAAAATCTTGACATATTGAAATATGCATTGAGTTTTTCCTGTCATGCAGTACAGTTTGGGTACAATTTTCCAAGCTTTAAATTGAACAGAAATCTTTTTGTTCCAGAAAATTGCTGGACTCATAGCCCTATTAAATAAACTGCTTTCAGGATGAAGTGGGCATTTGCAGAGTAACTTCTTTAGCCAATCCTCCTCTTGTGTTATCTGGCTGCAAGGAAGATGTGAATGTACTTCAGATTCTGTGCCTTGTTTTAGCCTTGAATGAGGAAATCACTTGAGTACCTGCATAAGTCATTTGACTTAAATGTTGAAATTTCAAGGCATTTGTGTGGCACCAGTAGAAGGCTTCCAGTGCTAAAATGCTGGTAGATTTGTGGTGTTAACTATGATTAACTTAAATATTCTTATGCATCTCTAAAATCTCCTGTTGTATTTTTTGCCAGGTTGACTACAGCAAATATATAGCTATAAATGTGACAACTTCTCACCCACACTATGACAGTGCTGGAAATATTCTCAACATGGGTACTTCCGTCGTAGATAAAGGGAAAACAAAATACAATCTATTTAAGATTCCTTCCTCTATGCCAGGTAAGATACGGCTTTTATCAGTATTTCTTAGAAACTTGTTAGCAGTTTCTTTTCTTCTGAGGTTAAGGGGGGATGATAACAGCTCTTCTAGAAACCTATGGTGTTTATTTTCTTAATTTTAACTTTGTGTGAACTTAGTGTTAACTGCTTAGTCTGTCTGGGTATATGCTATTACAAAGGTTCATCTTGAATACTATATAAACAGGATGTTTCAGTGTGAAGATCATCGCTTTTAGAAGAGTTTACTTTTAGAAGAATTCTACTTGAATATTACTAGAGTGAACTAATTCTTTTAGAAGAATTTCCATCCCTTGTGTTGTGATGTGTAGAGGCGGGATGAACAGAAACAATTTTATGTCAGGCAGTGTTTTATAATTTGAAGTAGTAAATTTTAATTTTTCTAGATAAATGAAAATGCTCTTAAAATACTGATACTGTGATTATAGGGAAGCATAATACCAAATAATACCTAATATGGAGTTACTTCCTCTCTAACCTGGCCTACTCTAGGGCTTGCTGAAATACCATCCTTTGTTCACAGAGCAAATCACTTACTTTTTCCTTCAAGACAGTGCTTGGTTTAAAACCAGCTGCTAATGTGACATCTGTCCTCATACCTGAACAACCAAGAGGCTTTCCATAGTTGAAAGATGTTTGTCATTTCTAGCTGGGGCTTAGACAAAGTCACTATAGATCAAACGCGAACATCTCCTAAAAAGTAAGTTCAAAACCGTGGGAGCATTTGAAACCCCTTGTAAAGTTGCTGATTTAATTGAACAGCTTTCTCCTCCTGGAACTTCTGAAGATGGTTATCAGTGGAATCAAATACTGAGACAAAGGGTCTCTGTCTGAATGGATCTGGCATTGTGGTACTACTGTGCTGCTTCACTCAAATGCAAACTTCTATGTTAATTCTGCAGGAGGAAACAAGCTGCTTTCTTAACAGGAAGATGTGAATAAAACTGAGAGGAACCTGCTCTTACCTACTGCTTACATGGGAGAAATCCAAGCACAAGATTGAATTGGAATTTATTAGAAATGTAATTTTATTTTTTATCATTTATGTTCAGAAAAAGAAAAGAGGAAATCTTGTTTTAAACACATGGAAGTGGTGTGCTCCATCCCTTCTCGCTCTCTGCTCCAGCCAAGCTACTACCATAGCTTCGGAATCACAGAAAATTATATTGTGTTCATAGAGCAGCCATTCAAGCTGGATATTGTCAAAATGGCAACTGCTTACATCCGAGGTGTGAACTGGGCTTCCTGCCTTGCCTACAATAAGGAGGATAAGGTATTTTTTCTAATGCTGAGCAGTGGAGTCAACCAGGCCAGTAACCCCTTCCACACTGTTCTGTCTTTCATCTGGTTCATTAATATCAGTAATAACTCTTTTTTCTTCAACCCCTGACTTTCATGTTGCACATTTTTTATTAGAAGTTGTATTTATTTGAATATTACCTCCCATCTCCAGAAATTCCATGCATAAATACTGATGCTGAAGTGCTTGAGAAAGAGGATAGTTTGGCATTGTTAGAAATCCTGTGTGCCAGAAGAGAAAATTAAAACTGCACTAGCATCCCAAACACCTAGAGTTGCTCCTGCTCCAAACAAAACACTGTATAGTGTGGATGAAATCTGTTCTAGATCCATTGCATCAGATAGAAGAGCCAGACTGGTGGAAAAGCCTGAATCCAACAAAAGGAGAGTCTTTCATTGTGGCAGCTGAGGAAAAAAACTGTTTTCTGAGGACCTTATTTCCGCATTTTGTAGCCATCAATAAGTGGAGCATGCTGGGGTAGAGGGCACCAGCAGAGAACACTACAAAGACTCTGGACTAAGGCAGAGATATTTAAATTAAAAATAGGCCAAATGATTTTCCAGGTTTACTGCAAAACTTCTATCCTCAGCCTAGTCCAAACAGTAATTTGAAACAGCGAAATGAGTTTAGAGCACTTCCACACTCATTTTACTCCTGCATTTTTTGGTCTTCGGGTTGGGACCTCTTGCCTCCTAGCAGCAAATCCTGAATTCTTAATATGCTTCAGTGGAAACAGGCAGTGCTTTAGAATGTAGATGGCTACCTGTAGAAAAACATTTTCCTAAATAACTGTTTGCTGATCATTAATGGTTTTAAATAATGTTTGCTGTCTTTCAGACGTGGTTTCACTTTGTAGACAGGAAAACTAAAAAAGATGTATCCACCAAGTTTTATGCTGATGCTATGGTGGTTTTTCACCATGTAAATGCTTATGAAGAGGATGGCCACATTATTTTTGATATTATTGCCTACACAGACAGTAGCTTATATGATATGTTTTACTTGAAAAACCTGAATAAAGACTTTGAAGAGAACAACAAGCTTACCTCCATACCAACCTGCAGGAGATTTGTTGTTCCTCTGCAGTATGACGAGGTATGAAGAAAATGTTTTTTTAACTTGCTCTTTGATCAGTAATTTAATACATCAATTAGAAAATTGGGTGAATTATTAGTTGCCAGCCCTTTTGCGCAAAATTATGATTCTTTAAAAATAACATATTCACAAAGTGTGCAAGAGTTTTGTTTTGTGTATGTATGATGAGAAATCGCAATAAGCACTTGGACATACAGTTACATGGATCTAGGTTCTGATGCCTTCCTTTATGGAGAAAAGGGTTATTGAGCATATATAATTTCCTTACCCGTGCAATTATTTGTAAGATGCTATTAAATATAAGCAGATATATCAATCTGACTGTTGATTAGAAAGGCATGCATGAGGTTTTGCACAGTCTGTTTCTTCCACTTTACTGGAAGCCTATATACAATATATTCACACCCCCCACTGTTGCAATAGTTTTATTAAAATTAGAAGATTTCATTTAACTGTGAGATTTACCAGCAAAAGGAATGATCTTATCTTTCAATTTAATTTAATACATCATTTTACATTATTGTTTGCAGGAAGATTTTATGCTGCCTAGCAACTTGGGCAAGTTTCTGCCTGATACATTTGGAATGGATAATACTTCTTCCCTCTACATCCTAGAATCTTGCCTTTTTTTTTTTTTTTTCCCATGTCTTAAAAATGGTTATGTAGCAATGGCAAAGGATGTGCTAGATCACACCAACTATCCTACCTACCCTGCCATCTTAAGAATTCAGCAATAGTGTATTAAAAACAAGAATGCATCACACATATTTTTGCACTTAATTAACAGCAGATGCAAAAACCTAACCTTTGGTGACTTTTAGTGGGAATTTCATACCTAATTCTTTTAAACCTATCTTCATTAATTAAATTCACAGTCTATGTAATCTATTTATTGTGCTTCTGGAACATAGCCATGTCTATCTAAACCTTTTCAAATGCTCAATGTGATTCAAAATGGTTAAAAATGATATATTAGGATTTCTAATGAAAAGGTTGGAATCTAATGCTACAGGATAAATGCCGTTATGAAGGAACTTCTTGAAGCTGGAATATTTGTTTAATCCCAAAATTGCCTATATTAATATCAAACCTGATGAAAGATCTAAATTAGAAACATATTCTTGGAAATACATTACATTTTCAGCATATGTCTCTTTCAGGATGCAGAAGTAGGTTCTAATTTAGTCACACTTCCATCTACCGCAACTGCTGTAAAAGAGAAAGATGGCAGCATCTATTGCCAGCCGGAAATAATATATGAAGGTGAGACGTATCCATTATACAAATCTCAAATACATTCTCTTACACATTTACACATAGGTGCATTCTAATAAAGCCTTACAGCTGTTCATATATGTCAGCTCTTTATAAAGCTAAGAGAAATGAAACCTTTAATTAATATGTTTTGTGTAGATATTGACAATATCTTTCTGTTCCTTACTTCCCTCCTTTGAGTCTATCCACTAATATAAGACTCTGAACCTGCACACTGCTTCAGGAATGATTCAAAGGCTGGATTCAGAAGCTGAGTTGGTGAATTAGGGAATAACTGAATTATTGATACTGATAACGGTACTCCAGTTCTAGCAACAGTTATACTTAGAAAGTTTAAAATACCACTGTGTCAAAGACAGAGATCTTCACTGTGCAAAGTGTTGAGATCTCCCAATGCTTACTGATGACCTGCAAAGCCTTTTAAAAGGAGTACAAACTGCAAAGGATCTCACAGGTCAGGCAAATAGTGGTTTCCAAAAAACACCTCACAGAACTGTGAGCATCCTAGCAGTCCAAGGAATGGGTTGCTGTCTCCCAGATACATATTTACCAAGGGTGAAATCCTTTAAATGCCTTAAGATATATCAGTTTTATATTGCTGTAGGGTCCCAAGTCTGACCTTACAGTTACTAATATGGCTTGCAAATCTACCTGTTATAAGGAGTAAAATTGGTCTGTTATGAACAGTAACTTCAGTTATGTGCTGTATTTTATGAAGTTTACCTTTGAAAGTGGATTTTTAAACTTTGGGGGGGTAATAACAGGAATATGTAATGACTATATATTTACTTAAAGTGAAAGTCATTTCTTAGAATGGTAGCCTCCAATTATATCTCAGATGTTCACATCTGATGTATTTATGAAAAAAATGAAACAATACTCATAATTTTCAGTATAATTAATCTCTAAGAATGAAAAGTCATTTTTGAACTAACAACCCTGGCTTAATTGTGCTCTGTTAATGTCCATCTTTGGCTTTTTAGAAATTCAGATTTACAAAATCTATGCAACACCTGTTTTAAATACTGTCAAAGTTTTTCATAGGGTAACATTTCTTGAAAATTGGCACATGTAAATGTATATTTGAATTATATTTCTTCTTCTGTTCCTAAGTCTTGGGCTTTATTATACCTAGGGATAGAACTGCCTCGCATCAACTATGACTATAATGGCAAAAAGTACAAATATGTCTATACAGCGGAAGTCAAGTGGAGTCCAGTTCCTACAAAGGTATCATTAACATTTACAAAGTCAGGAACTGTATTTTAATAACACAAATCAAATTTAAGCAGTTTTAAGTAGACCATGCTTTATTAGTCTGGCCCAAAATATAGCCTAATCGTCATTCATACATGCAAATTGAAAGTGTGTGGTTCTGAGGCCAGAACTGAAACTGTTAAATCTTGGTTCTCCAGACAGGAAAATTATTTTTTTTCAACATCAAGTTAAAACTTCTAAATGCCAACACTGCAGTTGTGTACTATGTTTGTAAACTTAAGCACTTGAAAGCAGGGAGATGAAAAGTTGGACTTATATGTTAGCTTACTTGTATGATTAAAACAGCCTCACTGGGCCAAACTATTTTAACAATAAAGAGAAAACAAATGCTTTCTTACGGATATGACTTGAGACTGGATTCTCTAGTATTCAATAGTGAATCAGTTTCTGTCAAAACTTTTCCTATTGGTGGGTCATTCACATGCAGAGAAATATGAAATGCCTAAATTCTCCTGAGGGAAAGCTCACGTTGTACCATTCCCCTTATAAAGTATTAACAAACTCAGGCTTCTTTATCTAGCTTTTTGTTTCTGTAAAGCCTTCTGAATACAATAGTCACTGAGCTCCTCACTTTTCTGCTAAATTAGGTTGAGCTTCTGTAATGTACCAAAAGCTACAAAGGAGAGAGTGAGAGAAAGGAAGAGGAGCACTCGGCAGACACACATCTGTAATAATTTTTTTCCCCTCAGGAAACCTAACTAAAAAAAGAAGTTATTATAACAATGTCTCATTTTTCAGAAAGCTTTATTTTTTGCTAGAGAACTAGTTGTGTGTTAGAGGATAGCAAATGCATCGTTTGTGTATGCATGATGCCAGCCTTTCAGGAGACAGCCTAGAATACAAACAGATTAAGATGAGAAGTACTACTAGCTGAAGGTGAGAGTATTGTACAGACAGATTCGCTCTTTATAATTACAGTTCTGAGAGCAAATTGAGATCACTGTTGGTACTTCTATATAATTACCACAAGTGATTACAAAATAAAGCTGGATTTCTGCATGATGCAAGAAAATTTATTGCAGCACATCTGACAGTAGCTCAACCAAATATGCAAGTTTGTGATTTCCAATGTAGATGGTCCCTGCCTGACTTAAATATAATCTAACAGCAATATAAATATAAATTGCTGTTAGAAGATTTTTTTTTCATATCAGTTGGTCTTTAATAAATGCAGTCACAGCAACAACCATGTATGATCCTTAGGTAAAGTCCGTAAGTGAAACTGCTGTCATCTTGGATAGAAGGGAAAACTATTCCTCCAGTACTTGAATATTTCATTTTTGTCTAAAGTAATTTTTCTGACTAGATCAAAGGAGAAAAGAATAAAACTGCATCTGGATGGGTAGAGAAAAGCCCTTAATAGTATTGAGGTGAAAATGCCATGTGTCCCCACTGGAAGCTGGTTTGGTTAGGCACTTGACCCATTAATGAGATGAAAATCTGTACCCTTTTCCTTCAGTTAATACAGTATCTGTGTGGAATTCTTGCCCTATTGGTTTAATTTTCACTTCACTATTAATAGCCTTTGTTCTGGCATGTATACCCTAGTTAACAATAGAAAGCCTTGATAAATATTGAGGTCACAACAAAAGGAAAATAATTCACAGGGTTAGGCATTGGAAGGTTTAAATCCTGTTTCCTGCTTTACAACAGAAATGCAGTAATTTGGGGCAAGTAATGTTCTGTGCCATGTATTCTTTCTCTGTATAGTGAGACTATTTATCCATGATGCAGGGTAAATAGACCTTATGATGTATTAGTGTTTGTAAAATACTTAAAGCCCATAAATGAAAGATGCAATTTTAATCTAATGAAGTGGTATCTGTGTCTCTTTTAACACTGACGAAGTAAAATAGTCTCTATAACAGAACATTTTATGATTATGGAGCCACTAAATGTGACTCCAAAGTTTAGCATTTTCCAGGCATTTCCTTTTTGTGATGCCACATGCCTTGTTGCTCCTTAACTCTTAGCATTGGTCCCCCATGCCAGCAGTCTGCTTATGATGTACCTTTGGAATAAACCACTGTCTGGGTCACTGACATTTTTCTTTTCTGCTCACAACAACTCAGATTGCAAAACTGAATGTCCAAACAAAGGAAATGCTCCACTGGGAAGATGACCACTGCTGGCCATCTGAGCCCATTTTTGTTCCCAGCCCTGATGCAAAAGAAGAGGACGATGGTAAAATAATGACAACATTCTGAAAGTTGGGGTTATATGAGTTTTGCATTAAATATTAAAAATTTCATTGTTGTCAGTCATAACAAGAAAGCTAGGTTGATGCTTCCACAGATAGATTAAAATTGGTACCAAGCATTTTATTCCTGCAGACAAAAACCAAAGAAACAATAGAGCAAAATCAGTTTGCATAAAGTCCCAAGCTATCCATAGACAATATATCAATGCTTAGGACCTTCCAGAGAGCAGCTTGGAACTGGATTTATCAATAGGAGGAGCTGAAGCTGTGGGAAGTCATTGTCGTTACAGATGAGAACATGAAGTGACACTGCACGTATGCCTGTAATCTCGATCCAGTTCTATTCTGAGGTGACTCCATGCAAAGGCAAATGAGAAATAGCTGAAAGGACATGTCCCAGGCTTCACTACTCAGTTGCCCAACAAGATTGTCAGGGACATAGCTCAGTGTTTGTTTGCTTTTTTCCTTCCTAATGAACTGCAGGCAGACTAGGAAAAAGCACAGAAGAACCATTCATTAGTGCTTTAGCTCTCCCTGTCAGGCTTCTCCATCTAGTAAGCACTTTCAGTTTGTGTACTCAGATTCTTGGGAAACAACACTAATTTCCTGATAGTGTTATCTTTTCTGCTTGGTGTAATTAGTATGTGCTTCTAATTCTTCATTCTGATGTCACAGGCGTTGTTTTGACCTGTGTTGTGACATCTGATCCAAAGGAAGCCCCCTTCCTACTCATCTTGGATGCTAAAACATTCAAAGAATTGGGCCGAGCCACAGTAAATATAGATATGCATCTGGACCTGCATGGAATATTTATACCAGAGAAAGATTTGACGACTGAGACTGAGTAAAATGCTATTTATCCTATTGCACAGACTAAGACAACCTTCTACTGAATGTAGAATAATATCCCTTTATTCATTCAGGAGCAACCATATTATGACAAGAAATGAGTGTATACAATTTCTTAAATAACTGTATATAATCCCTTTTAAGAGATAGCAATAACATTTATTACAACTAATGATATGCACAGCTGGCATATAACTGTTCCAAAAGAAGAATGATCAGTATTTAAAAAGTGCTAATGTTTTATACAATTGTGGGGGAGAGAATAGGAGACAAAGGTAACAAGAAATGTTTTATTTAAGTAGAATATAGCTTCCTGAGCAAATGAAGTACAGTATTTACAATGTGATGTGTGGCATGAATCACATATGTCTACGGCTTATGTAACTTTCGTGGATTATCTGAAGACTGCAGCTCATGATGAAAGTTGTCTCCTGCCAGAAGACCTCACATTAAACTATCTGCTCTGAGACTATTAATTCATGGCAATGTATTTTCTTGGTGCTTGATTTCTTAAACTGCACTTTAACCAAAGTTAAGTGTTACATTCAGGTGCTACAACTTTCTAATTTAGAACCTAAAAAAGCCCTGCTTTGCTAATAATTCCATGGTGTATTTCCCTTTTGTGATGACAAAACCAAGTAACTTGAATATATGGTTTTATATAGCATTCAATTACACTTCAGTGCTATTTATCAGTAGCAATCTTAATGTTATAAGCAGTTTGTGTTTAAATCAGGTTTCCTTGAGAATATCTGACACGACATTTCATGTAGTTAGATTATTACATGGTCTAAAAGAAAAACAGAAATGTAATACTTATTAATATTGCTAACCGTCTCTGTTACTAATAGTATATGTATGAATGAGAGCAGTATATTTCTAGCAAAACTCAGATATACATATTCAACAAATTGTTTAGGTAGAAGTGTGTTTGCTGATTAAAAGTGTATCTTTAGTGATGGAGAAAACTAGGTATAAATCCATTCATTTTAGGTGTTTATCTGGTCTGTATGCATCACCACACTATTCGGGTGTCTCTTTCTTTTATGTAACTATTCTCACAGTGTCTCTGCTACTGACTGTATTTTGCAGGTAGGAAACAGAATGAAATCATTGCCAGTTACTGTCTCCCCATCACATGAGAACCTGGGCTTTGGTGACTTGTTCCTGATTATGTAAGATGTTTACAGCAGAGCAGCAATTGAACCAACATCATCCACAGTTCTTGCTTGCTCTGTAACATCTCCCTTTGCCTATGTCTTTACAGTTTGTAAGTATAAAGAATATACAGCCTAATTTTAACATTAAAAAAGTCACTGTGGTCAGATCTAGAGTTTACGTAAGCAGTTCTGGGTATTCAAATATTTATATATTCCATAAAATGGAAATAAACACCTCAGTAAGATGTGTCTGCAGAAATAGTCGTCTTCAGTGTTTTCAAAGCATATTACTACTATTATTTAAGAGAATTTTATAATCTAAAGAAGAGAGTGAATTTCATTTCTGTAAGTAATGTAGAAGCAGAACTGAAATGGCAGACTGACTTCTGATGTTGGGAAAGTACCACTTAAAGGTCATCAGCTGTGATGTTTTTTATTCTGCAGAATTTCATACTTCACAAGTCTCCACAAATATTTCTGGAATTATAAGGTGGTCATAAATCAAAAATCTAACCATTATTAGAGATCTCCTTTTTAAACTCTCCTCAGAGTTTAATCTGAGAGAAAATTTAATCTGAGAATTCATAGTTATGCTTTTGGATGATCATGACTTTGCATACAGGAGTTACTTGACTTCTGGGGAGCTAATTCATACTGGCATAGAAGATATGATAGGGGAATATTCATCATAAAAACAAATCAGATTGGTTATTTATAGTCTAAGAAAACAAATGTGTTGTTTATGTTCATGTAGAAATATAGCAGAAAATAAACTATAGAACTTGTCTTGGGTATGATTTTTTTAAACAAAGTATGCCATATTCACTTGGTCAACATTACACAGGATTTGATTAGCATCAAGTTTGTAGTCAACCTGAAGACAAAAATAGTGATGTAAATCTGGATTTGCCAATCTTAGTGTTTGATCTAGATCCTCCTGCACCAGAGACAATATGGATCAGACCATACAGCTGATCACAAAATTATTTGAGACTCTTTTTAGCAGTTGCAATAGTAATGAAATATTTACCATGAGTACAGTAATATACAGTATCATTTCTAGGCTGGCAATAGCAATGGGAATGGAGACGTGCTTTGCCAAGTGGCTGCAAGGCTTGTGGGTTGTTTTGTTGTGGTAACATGGCACATGGTAATGAGTCTGTCATTTGGTTTGCTTTCCTGACATCCTTTACTATGAATGAAATCTTGAGGGACAGAAGGGTTTGGTTCTTCTTTTGCACCAATTTAAGTCATAAATTAGCCCAGTAAAACTAGTGGAGTTATTGTAATGGCATAAAAAGAACCTAAACTCAGTGATTGCTTATAAAAATAGTAAGAATAGGTAGCTCCATTAAAGGAAAAAAAACAGAGTTGAGCAAAAGAATCAGGACATCGGTATGCACACATAATTACTTCAAAGATGTTACAAATGGCTCTCTAGTTGGTACGAGTGGTTTGGTGTTTTGTTTTTTATCAGTGAGTTTCATTAAATGGAACGAATAACAAAACATAATAATTAATTTGTTCTCTGGAAGTGGATATTATCTGTTACACGTTGTCCCATTGCCCCACATACACAGCAGGAGGAAGCAGAAGCACTGTTTACTAGGACGAGTTAAAAACCAGAAATACAACTATGTTTTCCTACATAATAGTCTATGCAGGAGGCACAGAAACAAACCAGGGTTTTTCTTTTTAAATAACCAGGCCACTCAATGACAGCTTTCACAATAATTTAAACCACTGCTCCCTTGGGTATGCAATTACCAACATATTAATAACAACGAGCAAAATACATCTTTCACCAGCAGTATAAGATGCAGAGTGCTCTCTGCTTGCAATACTCTCCAAGAGACCTTTAGATGTGCCTTCCTCTGTATCTCTTCTGCATTCTGCTGTACTTACTCAGAATAACAAACATTTGAGATTCTGAATAATTACAGCCAAGCCAGAAGTGGCCTTCTAATGTTTTAAGAAGGATATGTGGTGTTACAACAATTAAGTGATGCAAAGGTGCTGGCGTTCCTCACGGATTAGTTTGTTTTTATGCCTTCCATCATACCAGGATGTGAAACGCATTCTCTAGTGCTTCTAAAATTCTTGTTCAAAGCTGCTCAACAAACCTAGAGCACGATACTCTTCTCTGTGACCCCTCCAGTCAGAAAGCACTTCGGCGAGGGGTGAACTGCAAACACTGGCTTAACTGGGGCTATTCACAGTCTTCACAAGGAAAGTTTTGACTTACTGGGGTCTACACGTGCAGATGTCTTGGCTGAAATCTGTGTCTGGAGAACAAAATAGTGTTGTGTCTACTTCTGAGAGGACAATGGTGCTTTTGTAACACCATTCATTTCTCTTTCCTACAGGGACATTTCCAGATACCTTTATTCTAATTTTTCCAGCATTAAAATTATTTGGAGATGGAATTAAAGAGGATTAGAAAGAACTATAAAATAAAACGCTGTCCCCATTTCAAAAATATGTATTTTTAAACACCATGCTTGACATCACTGACTTAAAAGAAATGCAAGTAATAAAAGCACGCAGCCCACCACAGCTTTAGCAGATCGGGCCCTCAGAAAATTTATTTCTCCCACTGGATGAACGCAAAGAGCGATCTGTTGCAGCAGGGTGCTTCGCAGCCTCAGAAACCAAAGTCTTATTTAACTCAGAGCCGGGGGCACAGCGAACTACTGCTTACCCCCTCCTGGCAGCACGAACTGAAAGCACGATAAAGCGCATCACAGTTTTTAAAGCACGTTTGCTCGGTGGGAGTTGAGTTTCACTACCTAAATATTGGATGCTATTGAAGAAAAAAGCAGCAGATGGAATCAAGTCGTCTCCTAAAGTGCAATTAAGCACGTTAAATATATGGCCTAAAACCTTGTGAACAGTCCTTCTAAAGAAAATCTTTTGCCCCAAAAGGGCATGTTACCAGCTGGCAGCTGCGGCTATGAAAAGTGGCACTCTCTAAATGAATCTCACCTCATTTAATTCTCGTATTCTTACTTTTTCTCATGCTAATACCTATCATTTTCACCTCCAGCTCGTGAAAAAGGAAACAAACAAACAAACAAAAACAAAAAAACAAAAAACAGCCGAGGCTGATTTTAATCACATTTTAATTCCGAGGGAAAAAAAAAGAAAATGATAACGAAGGAGGCGCTGGGCCCAGGGGAACCGACGCCCACGGAGCAGCCCCCTGCCCGCTGCAGTGCAACCGGGACGGCCGCACCGCCCTCCTGGGAGAGGAGAGGGCAGGGGCCGAGCCGGGC